>FJOG01000014.1:1060548-1123127 GCA_900073065.1 Phialocephala subalpina | reverse complement strand
CACCCTTGCCCTTCTTCTCTTCTACTTCCGTCTCCTGAGGCGTGGATTGAGGTGTAGACTCAGACTCGACATCTTTCTTTCCCTTCCCACCTTTCTTCCCCTTCTTTCTTTTCGTGGTTTCTGGAAAGATCTCATCCGCTACCTCTTCCTCTGGCGGGGGTGACTCGGGTTCTACATTCTTCTTGCCCTTGCCGGCCTTCTTCGCATTTCGCTTCTCCTGCTTCTCTTCATTTTTGGACTTCTTTCCGTTCTTCTTGCCCTTCGGCTCGGGAGCGGGAGGAGCTGTGCCTTCGGCGAAATGTACCTCGTTCGACGACGGCGACTCCTCGTCTTCGGTGTCGTCGTTCGAGTCGCGTGTGGGAGGGGGAGATTCGTCGTCTTGTTCAGGTTCTGTCTCTTCGATGTTCGGTGGTGGAGGTGGCATAGGAACTTCCACTTCCTCTGGTTCTGCTAGACCTCCTGACATTGTGGGTTCCAAACTCGGATCAATTGTGGCTTGCGGTGAAGGATCTTCGGAGGGCGGGGGATCGTTTTGTAGTTCCTCTTCGTTTGATTCAACTATTTGTTGTTAGTATTGTTGCGATGACTCGCGGGCTCATCCTAGTTCAATATGGAGTCAAGGTGGAGACAAGGACCCAACTTGAGTCTTGACCGAACTTTATGTCCCACCTGATCTCCGGCATTGTCCAATAACTTAATTTCGCGTCCGGAAATGGATTTGGACATGATGTCAGGGACGAAAGTAACAGATATTGACCCCTCCACAGATCTTGGTAACCACCCGGGTAGCACAGTTGAATCTACACTCACATATTACTTGATGTTGCAATGGATCTGAGCCCTTGCATTCCCCCAACGGCTCCAGATCTTTCTCGGTCGGATATGGTTCGAGTTCACCGTATTTCGTGGTCTGAACTTCAAATCGTTGCTGTTGTACTTTGAACTCTTGCGTCTGAACGTCCGACCAATCATATTTAGCCTTTGCCCTGTACGGACAAAATGAAACGGCGTCCATACTGAATACTTTTCCCGTTCACAAACAAAGTCGGAAACTCGAGCTGACTGAATTAGGTATGCTTCTTATTATCCTCTCCCATGACAGCAGAATCTGAGCAGACTCTCGGCAATATGCGGGTACCCAATGGGTGCCGAAAAAAACTCGAGGGTAAGATTTGGTACAACGATAAAACCCGAAAATAAAAATAAAAACGACCGAAGATTGGGAAACCGCTCAATTGGGCCTCCAGAAGTTTCTCAGCGTAGGAAAGGATCACACTGTGAGTAATTGTAGAACAAACAATGAGTCTGCCTCTAAGATATGATCAAGAAGACAATTGGAAAGAAGAGAATTCAATCATTGGCATGAAACGAGAATAGGACTGAAGGAAGCCTCACTCTGCGTCCCACGTCCGTGGGCGACACCCCACGACAGAATTACTCGACGAGCAAATGATCAATATCGTGCTCGATATCAATTGGATCCGTGAAAAGCACTGGCGCCACGTCGCACTTGAGTGGTCTTCGAGGTGATCGTAAGTTGACCATGGCTCGCGATATCGCAAGTTGGATGCGGCCCAACGCTGCAGGCCAGCACACAAAGGGTTAACCGGCTGCAGAAAAATCTCCAGTCTCGCTGGCCGACATGCATAATATGTTTCGAGAAAGGTGTGATCCATGGCCACTGCAGCGTGCTAGAGAGTTGTTGGCTGGAAAAAGAGCATATAATTCCTACTGGTGCCTGACTGTAAGAAGGGAGTCTCCTTGACTTCCCGTTCCCGCTGGCCGCGGCTTTCGTACAGTACATTAGGTGCGGTGCTACGTGGTTCGCCTTGTCTGCCTCGTCCTGAGATCCCGGTCGATGCCAATCGACGTATATAACTCGTGGGTAGCGGTGCTGCTGTATCACGAAAAGAATGTTCTACTTTAGTAATATGAGCGCCGTGAAGGTGGGGAACGGAGATGGGCAGAAGTGGATGTGGTGACGCTGAGTGAGTTCAACGTCGCTGAGTTGTCAGGCTTCGAAGTTTTTTTCAAGGTAGCAGGGGATGTCAGGGGGTTGACTAGCGAACTTGTGACTATGCGAGATCTGCTCTTATCATTTTTCGCCTGCGTTGGGAGATTTTGGGCTTTCATAGATCAATGCGAAACTTGGAAGTGCCGTTCCATTGCAGTGTACACACCCGACTCGTCACCTACCTGATCTCGTTGAGGATATCACAGAAAAAGTGGAACATGACCAACGAGACCCCTCCGGTTACCAGCCTAGCCTTGCATAGGTGATTGGCGGTCAGCTACACGTGATACAGATGTACAGATGCACGCCTAGACAACGGTAGGAGTACCTGTGTATCTTGTCGGTGTGAAAAGAGGTATTTCGGTATGAAGATGTACAGCAGCAGATCCTAAAACGCCGGCTTGGAAAGTGGATCAGGAAGTCTTGATAACGCAAAGAGAATCCCCCAAGGCAACCAAACCCCTAGCAACATGCAGGTCCCAGACACCAGAGGTGCCTCCATAGACGTAGATCATACGAGAGCGGTGACGATACAGTGGCACACGTCACATGGCCATCTCAGCCTGCAGCTTCCGAAGTTCTTCTTCCTCGTCTTCCTCCTCTGCTTGTACAGACGCTTTGCCTTTGACTGGACTCGTATTAGATAGATTTCGAAACAAAGGACTTGTATTGACTTACTCTCACCGTTTCCAACCGCTGGCAATCTGTGGATCTCATCCGACACAGGAACGGTACCAGTCTTCAGCATTCTGTCGTCCAGTTGTTCTTGCTCAAGTTCGGCCAACTCATCGTCCAGCTCAGTCTCATCGATAGGCTCGCCGATAGGTGCACTCGTGATAGCTTGGGCAATTTCTTCGCCCAAGGCATGCTGTTCTCGAAGTTTCTCCCTGCATCATTGTCAGCTTCCATCCCCCATTTCGAGGACCCAGGAAAGAACGTACATTGTCTCATCAACTTTATCGATATTGAGCTTACCATGGATTTGTGACATAGCTTCTCCTGCACGTTCCATGGCAGCAAGAGTCTCTCTATTGATATTCGCCGCCTCGATCGAGTATATTTGTTGCTCTAATGTCGCTACTTGTGCAGTGGTTTGTTCGAGGGTGTGCTCATGTTGCTTCTTCCTTCGTAGGGCAGCTTTGGCGGCTATTCCAAGTCGTCAGGTCAGAACTTCAGATGCGCATCTGCGAACATGATCAAACATGTCTGCTGGCCGTATGAAGGTATGGAAGGTGTAATCGGGAGTCTGGACAGCTACGTACCATTCTTATTGGTGCTCACGTTCTTCCTGGCTATTGCATCTTGCTCTGCCATCTGGTTTTCTAAATGCTTCTCCCGCTTCTGCAGCATCTCCAACTGCGATCTCAGTCCGAGGATAGCATTCTTGGGAGTATCCTTTCTCTTCTGGGCGCTTTGCCCGCCAAACCAACCCCACACTCCAGACATCTTGTAAGGCGGGTTTCTAAGACCGATAAAATCGACGCAGACGCAGTATCAGGCCCAGAGATGCCGGAGCTTCTGACGATAGATCTCGACGTCGAAGTCAGTCGCAAGCTCAGTCCTCTTGGTTGAGGCTGCTATCGGAAGGCTTGTGATGGTGGGGCGCCTTGTATCGCGGAACAAAGGAACTCTGAGTGACGCCGATAACTTGCGAGGATCTGCCAAGAGGGTGTGTCGTAGATGTATCGAGAGTGGATGTTTGGGGTTCGTGACGCGGACTTCAGGTATTATTTGCTTGTTGCCTGTCGTTGTGAATGAAATCCAGTGCCTCGTCCGCTCATTGAACCGATGACGCGCTAGCCCCCGAATACACGCTAGTGCCTTTTGGGCTTGGCACGTGAGCCCTACCGCCACGAGATTCCAAGACTTCAGCCTCCATCATCTTCGTCTTGAAAATACATGAATCCTATATCCCTCCTCCAATAATTGAAACTGCGATGACTTGAAGTCTACACAATGCAGAATGGACCTATACCGACGACGCTGACTCTGCTTTCTGAACTTCGGAAATTTCCCCCTGGTTCTAAAGTGCGCTTTCTTGGATGGTGAGCCTTGCTTCTGTCTTTTACGCTTTGAATTACTTCTGTTCATGCTACCACATGCAATTTGAATCGTAAATGCATTTGATCCCGGATGGGGTTGGCCAACATAATTTTCGAGATTCTCGTCTTATTTGGCAAAGCGGCTGTCATTCCTTTGCCTAAATGCCACTTTCCTACTAGCTCCTTTTTGTTTGTCTCGTCAGAAGAATGGATGCTAACACAATCGTTTCTTTAGTGTCACAAAGTATTCTACCAAGACCGCCGTTCTCACCCTGGAGCATAATCATCCACCTGGAAACATGCTGCAAGCACAGGTGGATGTCAATCTTCTTGTGACAACCATGAAGTCTCACGAAACCCAGATAGGAGAATGGGTGAATGTCATGGGCTATGTGACTCCCCAGCAGAGCAATACTCAAGCCGGCCAGGAGAGGCTAACGGTCAACATTCAGGCGATCGTGCTTTGGTCTTCTGCGTCATTCAACTTGCAAGCTTACGAGAAGAGCCTCGATCACAGGAGCAATGGAGAGGCTGATGAAAATAATGAAGGAGAATAATAGCATTGTTTGATGTTAATACTCTCGAACGACCGTCAACCATCAATCTCTTAGCGAAGCCTAGCGCAAACAACGAATACCATCGACAGCTACCACCCTAAACAGTTTCCTATGCGCCTTTTCCAACGACCAATGCCATAACACCTTCCTTCCTGAGCACCCTAGCTTAGATTACTTCCGTGCCTTGCGCAAGGTCAGCGGACGGCATTCAAATCCATCAGGCGCCGCTCTGCCTCCACTCCAGAAGATCTCAAAGATTCTCATGTCCTTTTGCTGTTGAGTCTGACATCCTTCGAATTTGTTCTCCCCCTTGAACGTTATGGTTCCGTCCCGGTCGACACCGAAACCGTGGGTTGTTGTACCCTTGAAATCGCCCGAAATGAACTGAGGGGTGAAGTTGATGGGAGTTGTTTCGTTCTCGACGATGTACGCTCTTCGAAGCGAAAAGGAATCCTGATGGTATGAGAAGAAAGGCATGATGCCGGTATAATTGGCGTCGGATTCATAATTGTTCCCGATATTCGTGACGAATCGCTCCGATTCCGGGTAACGGTGTATTTCCCCGACCCAAAGTGAGCCTAGTATTGTTAGTTCTGAAGTCGCTCAGGTTAAGTGCTCTTACTGACTGTTTGCAAAGGAGACTTGCGGCCGAACTCCCTTCCAAGTATCGTCACCTTTGAGCGAGTAGAGGTAAACCTCATTCTGAGCGTTGGCTAGGCCAAACACGGAGGCGAGAACCATCATCAGAAGACGCATGGTGTAGGTTGGTTGATTATTGATTGATATTTGAATGGACGGTGGTGTTTGAAGCAAAGAAAGCCGATGTTCCTATCGATGTGGTAATGTTATGGAAGATGGAAGGTTCATGTGGTGGAAAGAAATCTTCTTATACTCGTGCGCCAGCGAAAGAGGCAAGAGCTCCCAAATCGAAAGCGCCCTCCTACCCAGACCTCTTGCCTCGACTAAATTACCAGGAGAGCAAGAACGAAAGCCGCTGCGGCTTTCAAAAGCCTCGTCGCGATTGAGACCAAGTTCAAATATTCAAATATTGGAACAAACTGAGAGTTGAACAATCGACTTCGATTTGGGGCTGTTGTGAAGGAATGATCGTTCACACCCTCAGAAAATCGACCTCGGAGGCTAGTCGAATGTCCCTGCGAACGACTTGACAAACCTGGTACCATATGTTCTCTGGAGAGTCGATTGGAGGATGTGACATTCAAAGGAGCCCGGTGGAGCGACAAATGACCTAAAACGAAATTAAGAAAGATCAACGAAGGCAACACCTACGCTGCTGGAAAGCAAAGCATCGTGGCGATCTCGACATGAGTCGGTATCGAAGGAAGGTTGCGGGATGGACAGATCGATTCGGGACAGAAACGCGTTTCTTCATATTCAAAGCCAATTACTGCACATACTGTCTCGTCATGATAACGCCTTCCTGCTCAACCATCAATGCCAACCTCAGCCTGAAGTTATACATCCCGATGATCTATAAAACGGCAAAGGACCAGTGCATTCATCCCCACCAGGTATTCTAGCTCCATTCTACCATATCTGATAGGTATTGATACTCTTCAGCTCTGGTGTCTGATACCCCACAAACTTATTCTTCCCCTTGAAGGTCATCAACCCATTTCCCGCAAATTGGAAGCCAGCGGTGGTGGCACCACTAGGAGGAATCCTCGACTGATTTTCGAAGACATGCATTTTGCCATCCGGTGGGACTTTGATGCCACGAAATGAACGTGACCGCACCTGGATTGTTGTAAGTCTTGTGAGGAACGGTTCAGTGTCGTGATTGTAGAATTTGGTGTTCCCGATGAAGATGGAGCCTTCTGCGATTAGTATGCCATTCCATCCTGGAGGGATTGTGATGCTCACTGTTTACGAAGGACACGAGGAAAGTGCGATCTCGCTCAAATTGGTATCATTGTAAGAACTTGCTACAGTTGACAAGCCTAGGATTTCAGCCGATAAGGTGTTCTTGCTGCTCATGGTATGCTACGGCAACAGCTAGCATCGCACCAGCGACACTGAGGAAGAAACGCATATTGCTAATGTATCTTCAATTGATGCACGAGCAGACGACTTCAAGAATCATGAGAGAACGTAGACCTTGTATGGCAGGGAATGAAAGCCCATCGCCTCACCTCGCCTCGGTAGACATTCTTGTGTACTCGCACAGAAACTTGAGAGCGGTACCTGGGTCGTACAATGAAGCAGGTTTCCTTCTGCCCCTTTCTACTTGTGCTCGCAGACACTTCTTATCGACACACTCAGGATGACCCTTACTAGCACTTATCTGAGGATAGGCCAGACTCGCTTTTCCAAAGGAGGTTCTCTTCAAATTTACATGTTGGAGATTTCGTCCCTTTCAATTAGAACAACTGGCCTCTGGGAAAGCTCCATTAAAGGTTATCTCACTCTCTTATGATCTGGAATCTGTGCCAGTGGGATGAAACGGCGGAAAATATTGTGTCGCATTGGGATCTTACTCGGTTTTTTTTGAAGAAGAATGAGAAGTCCAATTGATGATAGAATTTGGAAGAACCATACCTAGTATTTGAGAGCTGAAGGTACAGCTAGCGTGTCTCACAGTCTTACTGTAGAAGGAATACAGGCCTACTTGGGATGCACCGTCACGAAAACAGTTCAACCATCACTGAAACTTTCTGTTCACTACGCTCTGATTTCCTTGGACCATTTTCGATGGCCACTTGTAACTCGAGGATTGATCGGACAATTGCATTTATACCCTGTTATTGGCTAAGAACTCGTACCTACCTTCGAATCCCGACTTCCTAGACGGGCGACAGCTGAAATTGTGCTACGAGCAAATCAGAAGTAAGCTTTTATGCTCAAGGGATCGCTCACGAGTAAACTTCGCGCCGTGACCTCGAGGCTCCCAACGGTTGTGGCGTATCCCACGGATCTCCCACGTCTAGTCGGACTTCTGTTTCCGTTACACCCGCATCAGGACAGGGTCTGGCGTGGGGGCCAACCTCAAATGTCTGCGTGCCTCAATTCTTCATCAATAGCTTTGCCACGACGTGGAGGATAATCGTATTTTGTGCCGCAGATACGATACCCAAGATGTATAAAGCTTTGCCAGACGACTTCAGCCCTGCTTTACCCTGATAAAGGGACCACCACGAAGAGAATTTTCGCCCCCAAGGCAGACTTGCATTACTCAGCGGCAAAAGTGGGCGACGACCTATCGCACAGATAAGGAAGGTCACATATCGCAATGGCCTCATGATGCTAGAAGAAGGTGAGACTCAATTGAGATTTATCAACAACGTATGAGTAGAATCGAATGCTAATGAAAACCAGAAATTAAAACCCGAGACCACGCTATGCTATGATGCGGACACCTGAAGCGGCAAATTTCCTTTCCCTCCACTCTATATCAATCATGATGAAGATTGAATCCCATACCTGCTCGCCTTGCAATGGTCATGCGTGAAACTGGAAGACGCAGACCCCAAACTCCTAAAAGCATTCAATTTATCTCCCGTGGGGACTTCCCCGTCTCAGTATCTGTCCCTCACGTCGTATCTTCGTTCTCCTGAACGGCGTCGTCCTACTCCATCACCTCGTTCGTCTGAGTGGCGTCGAAATCTGGTGGAGTCCGCGGGCCTCGAGCCACGAAGTAAAATTGGTCGATGAAGTGGTCGTTTGAGTTGCTTATCCGCGTCTTTCTTTGACCTAGCAGCAGCCTGCTTCTCCCAGACCTCCTTGGACTTTAGACATATGTCATCGATCTGCTCCTATGTATCAATCAATACGTCTGCTAAGTTGAGTGGGTCATGCGTCCATGCTCACATCCGTCAAGCATTCTCCTGGTGTCGTTATCAAGAACCCATCTTCTTTCTGGTTGTCGAATCAGTACGGGCGTTGAGCAAGGAAATCCAAGTCTAGCACCTCTAGTGTATATGGCCGTACGGTAGCCTCCGGGCCAAGATAATATTGAAGCTCCTGAGTGATGACTTTCTTGGAGATTTCAAGATTCGGTATCCAGTACTGATTTTTCTCTCTAGAAGCCATCGGTAGGACGTATGAATTCAGCTAATGATAGAAATACATAGGAATAGCAAAGATGTTTCCACCGAGACTTGCTTCGACCAAGGCGGCTCAACACATATTCTCAACATTTTCGAAGGCTGGCCAGATTTATATACAGAGAGCCTAGGCGTATGCCAATATTGAGAAGACCGGTGAGCGGCGAACGACTGCCCAGTCAGCTCGAGAAGGATGCAGGTTAATCCGACTGCAAATGTCTCGAACCAGGTCTCAAGACCTCGCATTGCAGCAAAGCAACGTGTGCAATTTCCTTAGGCACGGGTCATTCTCGACTTTGGAGGTTCAGCAACAGCCCTGACGAGGCGGACGGTACCGAGCAACATGATTGGCTACGAGCCTTCGTGCCCTGGTTTTAATTGCCACCGTGATGCTAATTGCTCGACAATTCCAGGCCTGCATGTTAAAACCATCTGTACCAAGTCGAATTCTCTTTTCGTGGAACGCATTTATTGGGAGTAAATAGCCACTGTGCTGCAATTAGGTCGTGTCATGAGAACTTCGCAAACCTCTCCGGAAGTGAACGCAGCAACAGGACCGACTTCGAGAACACCATATCAGGTGGTTGTTCTCCACCGGTTCTCTGGAATCGTTTCGACAACAGCTTCTGTCATGCATTTACGCTACCGCCTTGTCTGTCAGATGCAATACCCCTCACTAGCGAACCTGGATCAATGAGAAGTAATCCCCAGAATTATAAAAGATAACGGCTTCTTTCGATCGGGATCTGCACTGTCAGGATGAGTCTAGAAACCTGGAATCACCCCGCCGATCGTCTTCGCACTTGCCTATGTATTAAGACCATCAGCACCATCTGCTGGGAACCAGGTTTTGGACAATTCTCTTTCTTGAAATCGCAAAAGTGTGTATCGAATTGACTGCAACACATTTGCTCGCCTTACACTTCGTCAGCGACGGGATTTGAATCATATATATGACTAGACCCCCTTCTCAAGCAATCCTTTACCCTCTTTCAGTCGAGATCTGCTTCCTCCAGAGGGCAAAGTTTTCAGGATCGCCCTTTGCCAACATGCTCATCCTGGAAGCAAGCCTTCACCTCGATGCCGAAGCTTTCAACACTGGCCATCGAAGCACTTGGGACGTTGACGACGGAAGGTTGAAGCCGTCGACGACGCCTTGATGCGCCTTGTATCACATTCACGCCCATCAGACCATCCGAGGAAGCCTTCCTCAGCAATCATCTTGAAGCCTCGCCGCCCAAAAAGGAAGTCAAGATCATCAGCAGGGTTTGTTGAAATATCACAGTTGCTATCTGGAGACAGTCTCTTGCAAGCCCGGGGACTATCAATATTTCTCTCACGCCAACATGAAACTTACTTTCTCCACCTTCCACAAGTTCCAGGGTGTCCGTCTGTTCTCTATGGCCATCCATCTTCTACGGAACCTACCTTGGAACGCCTCGAGAACTGCTATCAGCAAACTTTTGCGTCAAGTGTGTGCCAAACAGGTCGATGACAGAGAACCACCACCTTCCGGCCGAGTACAGATGTGGGATGTGAAGAGGTTTCACCCCTCCATCAGAGAATTCAGACACGTGATGAGTTATTTCATCGTCTCCAAGGCTGGGCTGAGACCCGAGGAAGTCGCGTCTCCGTTTCAAATTTTCAATTATTCTCCTTTAAAGAAATTTCAAAGCCTCATTGAAGCAGGGCGTGGAGATGTGGAGATGATGTGGTTCTCTTCGGTACGGCCGCAGCGGCACGTTGGGGGTCCAGAAATCCTGGCCTTCTTGAAAAGGGGCTGGCGGTGGTCCGTGGGCTAAGCGCGACGACGTAGACGCCCTGTTGGTACGGAAGATAAGAGTGAGAATATGGAAGGAGAAATTGAGATGTTTCGGTGTTCTTGTTCAGCGAGATCTGGGAGGAGGTGAATACAGGTGAGACGAACGAACTTGATTTTACCGGTCTGGTAATACCGTACCGTCTCACTGCAGCATGTACGATCCTCCTTCAACATCACCAGCACCCTCAATACCATACACCAAGGCGAACGATGCGGTAATGGCATCATGCCGTCGAGCAAAAGCGTAAAACAGGGCACACAACACATGGAAGGAATATTGGACGCCGATATCACCGAAACAGGAAGTTAATGATACATCAACTTCCACTCGTCGCCCTGCGGTGATGGGATTGAGGTTCTTGTGGAGATGAGATGCCTTTGCGGCGTTCCATTTAATCCCCGTGATAGCGGATATGCACGCCTCACATCAGACGTTGTGCGACCATGGTGACAGATGTGCTGCTGCATCGACGTGGATGGTGACTCGCTTGATGTCCCTCCCCCCACGAGGAATTCTCTCGTAGACAAGTACTTGATATGAACCTTCGAGCTCTAATTATCCCAGGTAGCCATACCCAGATAATAGGACAAAGCCAAGTTCTGACTGATCAACTCAATGACCGACTTTCGAGTCTCGCGAATCGATGTCCCGAAGTCCCCGACTTGGACAGTTTCAGCAGATTAAAATCCTGAATGTTCATCTCGGACCCAAGCCTCTCACTGGTAATCGACTTCGACTGGCCCTTCACCCCGGCCCCGACCTCGACCTCGACCTCGACCTCAGTTTACGAGTTGAAGGGTAAGCTAAGGGTGACAACACAAATAGCCCAGATGTGGCGCGGAACAATCGGCACTCGAGGCCAATAACGACTGATTGATCAATGCAGAACAGCAGTACATCTTGATCTAGTCCAGTGCACAACATCGCCACTAGCGAGAAGAGCTGCACGTTCTTTAGAAATGGCAGACAGACAACAATAAGATAGCACACTCGCGCCGACAACAGCATGTCACGGCAGGGAAGCAGGACAGGACACCATGTCATCATAGCAAGACCTTTTTTATCCGAGTAACAATGCTATCAGAAAGATGTTGTGCTTAGTGCAAAAGCACTCCAACTCAAATCAACTGAAATCAATTCGCATGTAGGACTGTGCCAGTCCAGCCCAATCCTGTGAGGATGAGCAACCCTTTGGACGCCAGACCATGCCCTTGGTAACGCCAACCCCAACCCCAACCCTGATGCCAATGCCGTGTTCCCATCTTCATGTCGATGCAGAAGTCCCAAACCAGACAGCCAAGCTCAGTGAGCGAAACCTATGATAACGCCAGAAAGCAACTGCGAAAAGCGAAAGTCGTTACTGTTCCAGGCCCGCACGCACAGCATAAGACCGCTTCTCTTCCATGCATAGCAATCTCAATAAGCTAAAGCACAACCCAATGTTTACGACTCGAGCTGCGTACGCTTAACGTTCTCCTGGCCTTCAGCAGCCAAATCATCACTCTCATCACGCGCGCGCTTTTGCCCCGCAAGTTGTTGCCCATTAACGTTGAGACCCTTATCACTGTCGCCGACGTTCATGGTCACGTCGACATCAGTAGGTCGCTCAACAGGTGCAGACACAGCAGGAACCTGTGTCGTAGGCACTGGATCCAAGACTGAAACAGGAGGTAGTGTTGCTGCGTTGGCTCCATAAGGCGAGTTCGCGCTGGCAGCTTGGGCCGAAATAGGAGCACCCGCCGCTGTAGGCGATCCCGTTCCTCCACCGGAAACGCTGGCTGGTCTTTGGATGGAGCCTGGCGTTGCTGGGCTGCCGGAATCGGTTCGTCTAGAGCTAGTATGCATTGGAGGTCTTACGATGCTGGGACCGCCGAGTGAAGGGCGAGGAATAGTGGTTCTGTTTGCGGAGGTGCCGCTGCCATTGACGGGAGTGGATGGTTGGAAGCTTCGCTGCGCAGAAGGCACAGGGGGGGAGCAGTGAATCCTGAGCCGGAAATCCTGGCTAGCGATGTGCGGAGGGTGTCAATGATCAACTTCACAGATCGGGCTTTGTCTTTGTCTGGCTCATTTGGGTCCGGGACAGCATTGTTCCGATCTCTTCTGAGAGCTGCAATGGCGATGTCGATTGTTTCACTGCTGGAAACGCTGTTCTTTTTGAGTATCTGGTCGAACTCTGAGAGCATGGTCTCGATCTTTGCCTCTATTTCTGGGCTCGATGCTTGAGCTGGCCGTTGAGATGGCTGAGTCTGCAGAGGGTGCTGCAAAGTCGGGGGAGGTTGGTTTTGAGTAGGCTGAACCGCTGGCGGAGATTGGGCCGGGGCTTGAAGGGGGTTCGGCACCTGAGCTTGACCTTGAGTAGGGGGCGAAGGTTGGGTTTGAGGTTGTGCAAGTTGAGGAGATTGATTTTGACTTTGCGGAGGTTGAAAAGGTTGATTCTGGGTTTGCGGAGGTTGTGTTGGTTGGTTTTGACTTTCGGGGACGGGAGGAGGTTGATACTCGGGAGGCTGGTGCGCGTTTGGGGGAGTGGGATGCTGATGAGGCGGGTGACATTGTTGTTGATGAAGAGCAGGAGGGGGCCCATATTGTACTTGGTGTGGTGGAGCTTGTATTTGGGGGGGATATGGACCTTGATGAGCTTGATATTGTGGTTGAGGCGGATACTGTGGCTGAGGAGCCATTGCCGGAGGGGATGTGTGCTTCGGAAGCGGTTGCTCAGTAGCCTGAGATTGCCCATTCTGTGCAGCAGGAGGCTGGTCATTTGATTGAGGGCCATTTGACTCGGTAGGTTTTGGTCCATAAGGCGAGCTGTACGAGCTTGGTGCGGTGGGTGGAGCTGCAATCGCAGCTGGAATTGCTGTCATAGGATATGGCGGTGGATAATTGCCAGGCGGCGGGACGAATCCATTTTGAGGCGGATGAGGAGGATGCATGTAATGACCTGGATAAGGGGCTGGTGGGTAATTGCCGTATCCGTAAGGGGCTCCCATTGCAGGATTGTACTGATGCATATTCTGTGGTGCTTGATGAATGACTTGAGGCTGGCCATAGGACTGCAGTTCGGGCGGGGGCTTCTTTTTCTTCTCCTTCTCAACAGATGCTCCGGGTTTGAGTCTCCACATGTGACCCTTTCCATCTTTTGCGCCTTTCTCGAAAACTTCAGGATTGCCGGACAGGTTGTGGCGGACACTACTTTCCCATCCTTTGGTCTCAGCGAAACATGCGAAGTAGGGATATACCCTCTTGATTGCATTGTAGATCTGAGGAAGACCCATCTCCTTGTGTTCGGATCTTGTCATCGCGTTATAAATGATGACAACATAGTTCTCGGAAGGCTTTGTCTTTTGCTCTTCGGTCAGTGTCGATGGATCGTATTGTGGTGTTGGTGAACGAGGTGGCTTGAAAACTCTCTCCTTTTTGACCTTGGTGCTGGCCCCGTCGCCAGATCCAGTTCCTTCAGTGGCACCTTCTTGAGGTTCTTTGGGCTTGCGTTTGGTGTACTTTCGCTTTTCTCTGTTTGCTTCCTCGGGATTTGGGGGAGGATGCTTTCGAGGTCGACCAACCTTTCCCTTCTTCGGTGCCTCAGAAGTCTCAGGATCCATCTTCTTGGCTTCAGCGGCCGCAGCCTCTTCTGCTTGTTTCTTCAACATTTCCTTCTCCGCTCGTTTCGACATGACGCCATTCTTCGGCGGTCGACCAGGTCCAGATCTCTTGGGTACAGTTGGAGCTTTCACAGCCTTGCTTTTTCCTCTGGGGGATTCGTCTTCTTCGATTGAAGGTCTTGGGATCTCTTGTGGGAGAGGCTGTGGTTCTTCTTCCTCTTCCTCCTCGTCCTCGTCTTCTCCAGCCTGCTCTTCCTCCTCATCGTCGAAGCCGTCTTCTTCGTCTTCTTCATCTTTTTGCTCATACCGACTGGTCGTCTTCTGATGTCTGGTGCGTTGCTGACTATTGACTGGGGCTTCACCACCACCGCCACCACCATACTCGGACTCCTCGTCGCTGCTGAATGTTCCCGCGGTTGCTCTTATTTCCTGCGAGTGGTCCGTGCTCATCTCCTTGCCTCTCGCATCCCTGAACCTTGGGTAGAACTTGTCTTCAGCATCTTCATGCTTGTAATATGTATCCGAGAGTCCTGGGCTAGCCTCGTATTCAGCATTGTGCTCACTGCCAGTATCTTCGGTCGCATTAATCGGTAACAGGAACGTGAAGTTAATGCCAGATATCTGGAGGTTATCTCCGCCACGAAGAGGACGAACGGTGCCTGCAGCGAGCAATGCCCATTCCCCGTCATTCTCGATGAAGCATCCGTTACGGCCCTGGACATGTAATTCGAAAACACACTTTGTGGAATTGTAATTTATCGTAACATGTCTTCTGGAGATACCCTTGTATGCTTTGAAACAGTCGCCATCCTTTGGGTGAATACCGATGAGAGGGCAACTGTGTGGATCTGGTCGAAGTGAAGCAGGATCTATCCGGGCAGCCTCTGTGTCGGCACCTGAACGCGTAGTTTGATACGGATATACACCGGGCTTGTAAGTGAGGGATGAACTTCTCTTAGTCCTCCTGTTCGTAGAATTTGACGACCTCGATTGAGAGTTCTTACTAGCCCCGGTCTTCTTAGATCTCTTCTTAGATCTTCGCTCAGCTTTGACTGGATCATCATCTTCATGATCAACGATTCCACCCTCACCAGATATGCTGAGGGCTGGTTCGTGGTGGTTTTCGTGCGTAGAGATCCCCCGAGACGCCTCACGAGCTTGCTCCCGTCGTAAGGCCTTTTTGGCAGCCTTCTGATCCCGCCCAATGCCTAGAGAATAGGTATTCATGAAGAACGCCCCATCTTCGAATTGAAGCTTCGCGAATGCTTGAACTTGAGACTCCTGCACCAGTTGAGAAGGCTCGAAACTATCGTAGGGTTGCTGATCCATTATCAGCATCGCCTCCGCCAGATTCTGCATAGCTATTGAACCCGGTATAGGCATTCCACTAAAAAGCTCGTCCTTGTTGGGTATATGATTGCTAGGATCAGAGAAGTCGCGCATCAACTGGTTGAAGCCGGGCTGATTGTACTGCTGGGGAACGTCGACAGAGTGGTCGAAGCCAACACCACCTGGTATTGCTGCATCTCCCGCGCCACCAACTATCTCTCCTTGTTGTTGTCCTTGTGCTTCCACTCCATTCTGTTCGACCATCCCATTGCCATTATACTCGATGATCTGCGGGCTCTCCTGCAGCGGGATGGGCCCATGGGGTCGTTCTTGTTGCGGGCTGGATACCGCAGCCTCAGCCTGAGCCTCGGCGGTGAAGTCGATCAGATTGCTCGCTGTTGGACTGTTGTCTGTCGGCGGCGGTGTCGCCATTGCTGGCGCAATGTCCAGGGCGGCAGGTTGCGGTGATGTCATCGCTGTCGCTCTGCTATGTGACAGCTCTTTCACCGGGGGCGATACCTTGAAGAAGGGCGTCGTGTTGTCGTGATGCGCTGAGTTCGTTCGATTGCGATAATCTGCTGGCAATAAATTTCGGGCCTATGCTCTATCACGTGATGATCTTCAAGGATGAACGCTTGAAGTCCGATCTCCGGAGAAAGAAATTGTAGAAAAAGGTTTCGTGGAGAGGGAATGCTTCGATTTAAATATTTGTGGGTGTGGGCGAGGCTACGATGGGAAGGGACAAGTTGTGCTCTTGTTCTTGCTGTTTGGAACCGAACCCTAGGTTACCCTTTGGATCGTGAAGCCGCACAGAACGCCGAAAGAGGATAGTTCCTGCTCTCTGGGGAGCCCCTGGCTTTCACGCTTGGCTGCATACTTCGATATGTCTCTTCGCTGGTTCGTCTATTTGTTTCAAAAGAGCCCCATTGTTTCCAGGATTGAGGCTGAAGTTTCTTCATCTTTTTCCAACCTCCGAAATGCTGATCGAAAACTTTAACTTGCTGCCAAGATTTGATGTTGGGAAAGAATTTGACAGTCTCGATAGTCCTGCACTACTGGGAGCAGTATGTGGAGCTAACACCGGCTCTTGTCTGTCGTTTCATGAATTACGTCACGGTGACAGTGATGGGCAGAGAACTAGTAGTAGCAAGTACTTCTTAAGACCCAAGCTTTCCCCCAGATATCATCAACCTTGGTTCCTTCCCAATTTATCCAGAAAGTTGTCATCGGTTTCATTTTCTGTCACCAGCACCAGTAGCCTCTACCAAGATGGCTGGTCTCCCAATTGGTATTCCCTGGGTTTGCTTTCAATGCGGCACAGATCAAAACCCATGCCACTGTAAAGTTGTTGGGCCAACTCTTGGCTTTGGTGTAGCCATTATTCTGGTTGTATGTGTTCGTCATGATATCCTCTTCTTCAATATCAATTAACTAGATATAGGCTGTTTGCTGGCCGGCATCGTTGTTTTGTGGCTGCTGTGCGACTGAAAGGGGAAAGAAGTTAGTTCATGACACCCTTAATAAAATCAAAACATCAGATTTCGGACACTAACTAGAATGGCAGGATGCTTGGTGCGCCCGTCGAACTAAGTGGAAAGGTCAGTAGTGCTATACCGATATGAGACTGGCGCGGATATGGAGGAGAATAGGAAATTGGCATGGATGGAGACAGTCATGAAGCCACGATGGAGAGACATGGGCCATGAGATTACGACTCGGCAGAGCGGGAATCGTTGAATTGCTATAAATGGAGGAACTCCTTGGCCTTGCTGCTCGTATGTTGGGCTTTCGGCGGAGAAGCAACCCAGGATGGGACGCTGCGCAACTACACTCCTGTCCTTTTTGCAAGTTGCTGGGTCTAGAAATAGCAAGCATATGTAGATATATGCTCTCTTCGGCCATTAACAATAAAGATTTGCATGATTTTATCATAAACTTTCGTAGTCAAATTTTTAGGCGCTGTCTTTAATGAACTGAATCAAAACATGTGTTTAAAGAAGTTGGCTGTTGTCGGATTTTCACCACAGCACAGCTATGTTTAACCGTTGCGATGTGCAGCCTTCTATTGTCCGTGACATCGGAAAACAACATTCGAAACGGGTTGTCCATGATATCTGAAGATTTTCTTCTTTTGAAGACAAAGGGCAGACAAAAACGTGATTGCTTGGCTTTGACTTGGCTGACATATCCCCCCTTTTTGACTCGCTTCGAGATTGGAGAACCCAGTGACCTAACAACCTCTTCCACTGCTTCATGATCGACAGAATCATAAAACAATGCACTAGGACTGGTATTTGTGCTTGGAAACTACCCGGGTATAACTATCATTTCCTGGTTGTGTCGTGGGAAACTGATGTAATGCAGTGGCGGTCGCTGCAGTTGATACTTAATAAACATTTCAAAGAAGAAACGCAAAAAAAACCCCTCTGCAGGGACAGCCTCAAAGTGAGAGCGGAATATCAATAAGCCGAAAATTTGGAAATGAAAGTGAACGGGTGAGAACGTCCCATCCCAATTCCAGAACTTTGAAGTGCCATCTCCAAAATAGACGATCTCTATCCTCCTCATCTTCAACGCCCTCCAACCCGACAGATCAACTCAAAGCATCGATCTGGCAAAGACACAGTCTCGCCGACCAGAAGGATGGCAGACAAACGGTACAAGGACAAGTATGTCTGTAAGGTAGTCGAACGCTTGGTAAGTGAGCTGCGGTTATTCCACCACCGCCGTCAATTCTCAACGCCCCCGTCAATCCTCAACGACTTGGTCGATCTCCAACGCCCCCGTCACGTCAAACGCCACTAAGAGATATCTAATCATCCAATTTTCACAGTTCTACTACAATGATTACAGAACCACATCCCAAATGCCCGAGACAAGACGACAAAAGGCTGAAGCTGAGGCTGCGGCTAAAGCACTGGTGGAGGAGCGACGACGTGCAAACCAACAAAGCCAACCTCTCGAGTCAGCACTGAAGAAGGCAAAGTCGACGAATTCTCTCCGAGAACGCGGTCTTCGAAATGGAAAACAGCTAATTCTTGGACAACGCGTCTCAATGGATGGCCTCGCCACCCGATATCGCGTCGAAGGAGTTGGCCATCAAGGAGGCAATTCAGATGAGTCGACTCCGAAGAAAGACGATAAGCCATGGAATGAGATGGAGTACATCCTCTCCTGCGCCCAAGCAAATATTCGAGAGAACCCTTATCCTGAGTATTTCGATGGCACTCACGTCAACCTAAAGCAAATACACAGACTAGGCGAGTTGTCTATCACCCAAGAGCAACGAGAAAAGGAGGCGATGGACATTGTGAACGGTTTGGATTTCACCAAGATTGAACTTCCTGATTGGATGTTCAATGGAGATCTAGGCAAGGCGGCGCTATTGACCAGCATGTTTGAGGAGACTGTGACCGATATTGAGACAAACTTTCTGGATGAGGTTGAAGTCTTCAAGCGATATGGCGGCGATGTCGGTAATATGCCCGATCAATTGTTGGTTGAGATCGAGGAAAAGAAAATCGAGTTGGACAGGAAGGTGCAATTCTCCAAGGAAGTGCTGGGGTTTGGAGCTAATCATGGCGGCGAGCTGGGCGATGATGTCCTGGAGCAGGTGGGAGAATCTGGGTTGGATGGTATGGCAGAGGTTCCGGCCGAGGCTCCAGAATCTGCATCGGAGGTCGGCAGTGGTCAGGAGAAGGGCAGCGGCCACGAGGATCAGATGAAAGGGCTCGGATTAGAGGATGCCGTCGATCTGGCGACCAAGATTACAGAGCCCGCCTCTGAAGTTAACGACAGTCATAAGATGGACCCGAACGACGTTTACGATATTCCACCTCCTCATCCAGGTGCCAAAATCCGAGATACACCCCTTCAAGGCGTCCCCCTACCGATTGCTACCAACGAATATGAGGAGAAGCTTGTACGCCAGTACAAACTCGACTTAGGACTTGGCACATCATTTGAAGACGATCCGTTCCCGGAGCTTGCTAAACACAATGCACGTCCTGATCCGGATTTCTTGGGCGATGGACTGGACTACCTCGAGGCTGTTGAGCCAGAATTGCAAGAACAACCCTTCGATTACTCTGGTAGTCGTATTCCTGATATTTCGAATGCTGAGTTCTCCACCCTTATGGACGACATGTACGCTACGCCCAAGCCACAGGCTCCTAAGAAGAAGAAGAAGAAGAAGGCCCCTGCCGCACCTCCCGTCACACCGAAGAAGTTCTATGATCAGTCACCTCTCAAGCCGCACTCCTCACTGCCCAAGCGTCCAGAGAAGGTCATGGTGCCCTCCAAATACACGCCTCGCCCAGGAGACGGATCACCGCCAGCGAAGAGATCTGCTGTTAGCCAAGGTCACTCTATTTCCTCCTCAAGCCAGGGAAAGGACTCATCTACGGGTACTCCAACGGTTCAGCCCGAACAAGCTCCTACCCAACAACAACGAAATAATGGCTCTCCGAAGCCCAAGCGTGGTCGAAGTGGTCGAGGCAGTCAAGGCAACTCTCGCTCGTTCTCGGGACAAGGCCTAAGCTCCCTCTCGGGTGGTCAAACCCAAGACTCCCGCCCTCACCATCAACAACAACGACGCGGTGGCGGTCTATCGCATATACAAGGTGGAACTGGCTACTCCCGTTCGTTCTCCGGACAGCCCAGTACATCTCCCATGCGCTCCATGGTAGCTCCGAACCAGCAGGTCCAACACAGGTCAGGATCTCACCCAAACTATAGTACATTCAACCCAGCTGCTCGCGCTTTCTCAGGCAGAGTAATGGCCGATTCCGCAGCTCCCCAATTCGGCCAACCTCCCCAACATCAACAAGGCAACGGCTACGGCGCTCGCTCACCAACACAAGGCTCCGTTCCGACCTTCAGCCAAGCACCAGCACCAGCCAGAGTCATGCAAGAGGTAGTCCGACTCCCATTCCCTGAGCAGGAAAAGCGAGCTCGGGCTATACAGACTATGCAGCGACTGTTCCGCGGTCTATCGTCAGGTCTAGGGTATACCGTTGCCGAAGAAGGTGAAAATGTCGTCGTTCGAGGTCCGCTAGGTGGTAACTTGCGAGGTCTAGTCATGTCGGCATTCCCCCTACAGAGAAAGGTACAGATCGGAGTGGAGTAGATGGAGGCGAATCGTGTGGTTGGAGAGATTTGATTGGGAGAGGAACAAAACACAAGAATTGGTAAGGAGTATTGTATGATGTGATGTTAAAGATACCCAATAAAATAAAATTAAAACACTAGAGAACCAAATGTTCCCTATAACTCTTCCCAACATCTCTGCACCAACAATTTCAGCGAATACACAGGCAGGAAATGGGTGTAATCTCAGCGACTTTGGTCAAGGTCACTAGGCTTGATATTCGCGAGGTCATCATCAAAGATACAGAACCCATGATGAGGAAAGTACACCGGACGTCCTGAGTAAGAATGAGATAGAGTGAGATGGGCATGAGAGTGAGTGAGGTGAATTCGAAGTGAAGTCCGGAGATTATGTACTGCCAAGCCCGAGACGCCGCTATTATTCAACAAAGAAAGAAGGAGCGACTTTATTAAAGCAGCGCATCCTGCCACACCGACACTACTGTAACCCTTTTCGAAGTTTTGAGGTATAGAATAACAATGTCGGGTCTGGCAATCGTTGTCCGGGTGAGATCGAAGCATCAGAAGCATCACGCAGAATAATGCAAGTGTATGGACAGAAGGATTGCGTTGCTCATCGCTCCATAGCGAATATCTACCTACATCGACTCCCGTCTCGATACATATCGCCATAGCCCTTTCGTTCCGACGCCCCAAAGAATTGCAATTCTCGATGCTTGACGAACACTCTCGGTACCGCGTCTTTATTTTTGCCAAAAACAAACGCCGAGTCTATGCACTCTATCCATATGCAAGTCCATCCATGATCCATCCACCCTTCGTTCATTCGTGCATTCATTTATCCTTGAACTCCTGAGAGAAGATCTTCTGCCAAACATCCATCCATTTCTGCTGCTGAGTCGTGAGAGGCTTCCCGGGAGTCTTGAAGGATCGTGTCATGATGTCTCGTAATCTGGCACGAAGTGTCTTGATCACGAGCATGGTTTTCCAGTCTGAGACAGCGAAGCGAGCACGATTGCCGTCAATGATAAATACACCGGCGTACATCTACCGGATGTTAGCATATGGTCTTAATGAAAGGAAAAGGAGCTTACATCGCAACGAACGTCTCCACATAGAAGGGCGATGGCAAACTCCTCGGCAGCTGTTGTCTCGTGTGCGTTGTAAAATCTGATTAGGATTAGTAATAGTGGCTTAGGAGCGGAGATCGTTCTTACTGTTTCGCTTGCATGATATGGTAGAATGAGAGCCACTTCAGCTCATGATGTCCCTTATTCACCGATGACGGATGCAAGCTGATCGATTGATTGTTGGCGACATTTCGGAAACCTTTACCATCCCGGACAAGCAATTTTGGGTAGAAACTCCAGGCAATGACAGAGCTCGTGATGATGTCATTGTCGCTGTTGGCATTAGCTCGTTGAGGGATATCGAAGAATTGTCGCCGTCTGCTGGAATATCGTGACCTATTCAATGAGATACTCTCGGCATCCGTGAGTGGAAGGAAGCCAGAATCTACAAGGCACAATACAAGTTGTCCCTTCAGCTCCTCAATACTAGACAAGGTCTGCTGACTCAGAAAGTTCTTCCTACAGAATTGATACTCCGAGCCTTGTGTGATACAAACTCTCCTCCAAGCCAGGTAAGCATTGTAGACAGTCAACAGGTCCGAGTCCCCTGGTTTATGTCAGCGAGCAGGCCATGCTTGCGCAGATCTAGCTTAAACAGAAGTCACTGCGCTTAGTGAAGAGATCGTGAAAAGGAACTGTTACTGACCTCTGCGGAAAGCTAGGCGCACTGTATCTGCCTGTGCTCTGGCGCCAAATGGTGCTGAGAATGGTGATTTCGAGGATAGAATGGCAGCAATGGTGACAGCAGCATCCAAACATTTGAAAATGCTCCCTAAAAGTACCAATTTCCCTAAGAAAACGTCTAACGGCAATCTGGCCAATTGAATCCCCAAAGGCGTCAAATCTTCACCAGGGGTCAATGCTCTAACGTCTATCAGAGCATCGACAGCTCGACGTATATTCTTGGCTGAAGGTGGATCCAAAGCCTGGCTGAGAGTTTCCTCAATGCCACCCAGCTTGCAGATCTTAACCCGAATAGCCAAGTCCTGCAAAGACAAGCGAAGGAGCTCGGGCGTCTGTTGGCCAGGCATCTAATTGCCGTCAGTGATTGCGTCCTTTGGTGGAAGGACAAGGTGTGTTTTGAGGGACAAATCAGGCACTCACAAGTTCGTCATGTCTATATTTCGTGAAGAGATGAAAGCACAAGCCTTCCTGGACTCTTCCAGCTCGACCTCTACGTTGCTTTGCATTGGCTTTGCTGATGAAGGTCTCCAAAAGCCTGGATAGCTGCCTCCTCTCATCGAATCTAAGAATCTGTAAGTATTGACTCCGTCAAGGCAAGGTGAATGGCGGGGTTACCTCATTTCTCTGTGCTTACCCGTATCTACGACACAAGTCACATCTGGAATAGTGATACCAGTCTCGGCGATATTAGTGGCAAGGACAATCTTCCTCGTCCCTGGTGGAGGGATCAAGAAAGCAGCCTCTTGATCCTCACTTGCTATTGTTGAGTGTAGTGGATAAACGAACCAATTCGACGAGAATACTGGATGACCGACAAGCATATCATTCAGCTGTCGAATCTCTCCAATACCTGGCAAGAACACCAAGATCGCTTTGCTGTATTTCTCTAAGGTGGGATCAGTAGCGATCTTGGCAAGGAGTTGAGTCACTAGTTCAAACTCGATCCGGTACTCATCAATCTGAGCAATTGTGTTCCGAGTCTTAGCACTATAACCACGTAAGGCTTTTGTATTCTCTGCCTTTGTGGCGTCGGAAAGACCAGATTCTGCAATCTCAGGGTCATCATCATCAAGATCCTGGAACTTCTCATGTTGGCCGTTGTCAAGATTGTACCCAGTAAGCTCGACGGCGTCCTCAAGATATCTGACCTCGACCGGGAATGTTCGACCAGGGACTGTCAGCACCGGAGCACCATCTAAGTATTTAGAAAAGCGCTCGGCGTCAACTGTTGCAGACATAAGAACCACTTTGAGGTCTGGTCGTCTAGCCATAAGCTTGCGCAGGACTATCAGAAGGAAATCGCTGTCAATTGTTCTCTCATGGACCTCATCAAGGACAATATAGGTGATGTCTCGGAGATCATTGGAGCCCTCAAGCATTCGCATGACGATACCTGTTGTAGCATAGATGAGTCGAGTTTCCTTGGAAGTATTAGATTCGAGTCGGATGGCATAACCAATCAGGGATCTAGGAGTTCCAAGGTCGTTCTTTCGCTCGCCAAGCTCCTCGCTAACACGTCGGGCAAGAGAAATGGCTGAGATACGTCTAGGTTCCGTACAGTATATCTTGCAAGGCTTGCCTCGCGAGAGTTCGTGTTCCAAGATGAATGAGGGGACTTGTGTACTCTTTCCGCTGGAATCAAATTATTAGGCATTTGACATATAAATCATACCCAGACACTTACCATCCAGTCTCTCCACAGATGATCACGACTTGATGCCTATCAATAGCGGCTAACACTTGGTCTTTGAAATGCCACATTGGCAACTGACTCCTTGATTGCTAAAGACGCATTAGTTACTCATAGTAAAGAGATGAATAGTGAACCTACCAGCATCATTTGGAAAGCTGGTGTGCTGCACTTATCGAACCAAATCTTCTGATATGCTTCGGGCGATAGAGATAATTTGTTGGCCTTGTCTATGCCGGATTCGTCACTATTCTCAGGAAGACGAGCACCATTGCGGTTTCTGAAGGCGCCTTGAATCAGAACGCCATCCTCCAACTCACGGTCTCTCTTTTCACGGACCATGTCGCGGAAAGTACGAATAACGCTTCGATCTGCCTCATCTGCCTTCTCCTTTTTAGATTCCGCGAATTCCGTCCACAAATCTCTCCACACTGCTGGCAAGCGTAGGAATACTTTATCTTCCTTACCCGAAGAGGAGCTGAAAAGGAGAAACAGGGCGGTGGTCGCAATAAATGCTTCGGATTGTTTAGGCTCGGGTGTGGATGTGGAAGTCATAGAAAACGTCTGAGACTTTGCTGTGGAGCTGTATTCGATTCCAGGCGGTGGTTCTGATGGCTGGAGGTCCTGCACTTTGGACCATGAAATTATCAGAGAGTGGCGATTAGAGTAAGTGGAGTCAGAGATCAAAGACATGTGGATCTTTGCAGAGGAGTCCCTAATGAAATATTAGCACGAGGAAAGGTTAGAGAAGGTACCAAAGCAGCCATACCTAGCTCGACAGGCTTCTTCCAGCACTCTTGTCGGATTTACACCCGTCCATTTACCAAAATCTCGAATTGTCACTTTGACACCATTGCTTCCATTGACCACTGTGACGCTCTTTCCAGTAAGAGGGTCTACTTCATTTACTGGCAAACTTGCAAACAGATCTGCCAAAGCCGCTTCGTCGTCGCTCTCATTGCCTTCCAGTAGCTCGGCTCCTATCCTAGTGGCCTCCTTACTGACCTCGTCATCCGAATCAATCAGGGTTTGGGGCTCATCGCTGGTATCCTGGGCAGCTTCAACGGTGCGGCGACGAGCAGCATCTCTTTCAAGAACAATCCGTCTAGCCTCCCACTGCTGGTTTGCAATATATTGGTCAAACAAGATATCATCTTGGATCTTTTTGATTTTCCTTAGTAATTTGTCCTTTGCGGGGTCTGCACCACCTCTTGATTTCGAGGGTGTGGATTTCGCCCGAGCGTGGGATCCGTTTGTGGCTGGTTTGGGTCCTGCCCCTTCCATTTCAAATAACTTAGTTTTGCAGTCTAGATACACCGACAGGAGATCATCTGGATCGATGTCGCTATCATCATCAACAGGAACAGCTTTCTTCGCAGGGGATCTTTGCCTCTCCGGCCGTGATGGTTGGCCCCGTGGAGTAGCAACTCCCAAATGTCTTGTATCTGACTCTCCTCGAGGAGTCGTTGCTCCAGATGGCATGGGGCTGTCCACAGGTGTTTCTAGAAATGTGCTGTCAGAATATGAATATCTGAAGAAATTACAGCCCCTACCTGTCTGAGACTTGGGCAGAATCGCTCCTTTCCTCTGCCAACTTTCGTAATCCGGAAGTTCTTCCCGCGAACATTCCCGGGCAAGCCAATCTAAGGATTCCGCCATACCCCAGATCGCTTCTTTGTTTCCTAGGCTGATCTTGTCTGAGATGTCCAGAATATATCGTAGAGCCAAGATGACCTTTTCTTCCCTGAAACCTGACCCAACTAGAGCCTGTTGCAGAGTCCAGAGACGAACTGTCAGTTCCTCCTCTGATGCTTGTTTCGTCGTACTGGCATTATCATTCGCCTGTCCCGCCAAACGCCCTTCCGCCTTCACAAGATCCAATATCTCGTCCATGAGCTCCGGAGGAAGCCATCTTCTTGTAATCAGGTTGTCTGCCTGTCCTCTGAGTACTCGGCGATCGGTTTCGAGTCTGGTCTTCTGACGAAGGGCCTCTCTTTTGGAATTTGCGGCATGCTTCTCAACGAGAATCTGAAGCTCTGAGTCCTCCAATTGCTTTTCAAATTCCTCGGCAGATAGATCTTTCCCTTTAACTCCAGAGTTTTCTTTTTCCAAAAGTGAGATTGCGGCAGGTCTCTTTTCGTTGGTGTCGAGAGCTTCCTTTGGCTCTATGGAAGGCGTTGGTTGCTGCTCGGGTTCAGCAATTTCGGCTTTTAACTTGGAGGCAATAGAGGTAGTCGTAAATCCTCTTGCAGGATTCGAGGCCGGTTTCTTTTTCTTCTTCCCTGGAGCCATGTGGAATTGCTCTTGTGTTTGTTGTGGTTGTTAAAAGTTCAATGTCAATGCGGGGTGTTTGCCGTAGATAAAAAAAAGCGTCATACCGCAAAATATCCAAAATCGCTAAAAATCAACACCGACCCTAACACCACAATTTCAACAACAGCCATTGTACCTGCCGACGTGAATTATCGTGAGCAAACCACAGGCCATGACAAGTTTCTCGAATCTACAATATGACTGAGGTGGAGGCCTATGGAATGAGCGCGGTGGACCTAGATTTCACTGCGACCAAGGCAGCACTTTCTTCTTCATCCACTGCTCGGCGGATCGACAACTTGCACACTCTTGAGGAGAGGCTTTCAAAGAATGGTTTGGCATTCCATTTCCAAAACCAAATGCTCATCTGCTAACCAGGTGCTCGAACAGAAATAAGCCCGAAACTATTTCCTCCATTACTGCAACTTCTATTCAATACATATCCCTTCTATCGCGATCGTCCCTCTCGTCGAGCTGTTGAGGAATGTCTAAGACTTGCCTTTCGCTCAGGCTGTGCTCCTCCGGCATTGGCAGACTTCATAAAGACTCTCTACGCCGAGAGTCTTAAGCCAGGAATCGCCTCGAGCAATGCCTTTGTTCTAGTAGAATGGTGTAGCGCGCTACTACAAGAGTTGACTGGCACCGACTACTGGGATATTTGGGGCTTACAAGTACTTGAGTGCCACGCTCGAGTGCTCGAATTATGTGTCGGAGAGTCCCCGCGAAGCAACGTCAAAAGCAGTGCTCTGCTGATTACATGGCGAGGATTGAGGAAGGCTTTCTCCAGACCCGATACACGGAAACAGGTTATTGAAGCAGCTATTCAGAAACTCTGCTCAAAGGGCTCCCAGCCTTCTACGAAGAACGCTGTCATGCTTGGTGCCATCGCGGGAACGTGTGCGAGAAAGCCGGACAGATCTAAAGGCTCCGCGGGATCTCCCTCAATGAAAGAATGCTTCGAAAACAAGAAATCCGAATATTATGCATTTTACATTCGAGAAGTGATTGGTTCGCGAACTCCGGTACCAAACTACATTTCGAGCGCGCTGGGGGACTTTTTCGAGGCTTTTGCGACAAAAGAGGACATAGAAAAGGAGATTGTGCCTGCTCTCGAAAAGGCTCTACTGCGAGCACCTGAGATAGTGCTTAATGATCTGGTCACGCCACTCTTCCATTCGCTTTCAGATACGATAGATCTAACAAAGATTCTCAAGAACAACCTTCTGAAAGCTCTACTTTCCAATATCAAGTCAACTAATGCTGCTATCCGCCAAGGCGCACTTTCAGCATTTCGCGCTGCTGCCATCAAGTGTCACGACGTGGACGGCATTGCCAAAATTGCTGAAGAAATCATCACCCCTCTGAAAACCGGAAAATTACCTTCTGCTGATCTGAGAGCTCACCATGCCGAAATGTTGGCATTGCTTCCAGTCTCAGAAGCCTCGGCCACCAAGATTTCTTCAGCCATTGCCATCGTTGTAGGGAAAGAAGCGAACGAGGCAGCTCTAACGTCAGAGACGTCGGCACTCCTTCATTGTGTAAGTTGGGGTGTGCAGAATGGACTGGATCTTGACAAGCACGTTATAGACGCTTTTACCAAAGGCGTTTCGGATAAGAAGGCGGCTATTAAGAGGCTATGGACAATGCGACTCGGTGAACTGTTCTGGGTCACCAAGGGCGATGAAGTCTTGCAGGCTAGACTATCTAAACTTGCAGAAGCCGCAATTCCAGCTTTGATGGACACCTGGCAAGAGGCCACTTCGAATCCTCTAGCCGCAGCACAGTCTGGTCTTGTTACTAGTGCTTTTGTTCTTACAGCTATCGCCCACACGATGTTTGCTCGTCTATCGAATGCCAAGGTCGATGTAGCACTTAAGAACGCCCAGATTACGAAACAAGCTTTGGTCATGGAGCCTAAGCCATCTTTCTTATTGAATCAACGCATTTACGGAAAGCTTACGAGCGAAGATGATTTCAACTGGTTCCTTCGAGCTCTTGTAGCGACTTCAGACGATATTATTGCAATCAATCCTTCTTCTCCTGCTGCTGTTGCTTGGTCTCAAGCCATCATATTTTGCATATGCTCCTCTACCGTCAAGCCGAATGTCAGAAAGGAAGCCTCTGAGGTTTTGTCTAGCATTTACCTCAGAAACCCGTTAGCAGTCTCTAGAGTCCTTGTGTCAGGCTTATGGCGATGGCGAGATTCGGTTGAATCGGGCGACAAGGACAGCGCTGCCGTCTTCGCCAAAACGGAGAACAACAACATCCATCATGTTGTCAGATCGATCTGCTTGTCCCCAGCAGAGATCGACGAACGCAACGCTAAGGTCGAGATGTCGGTGAGGATGGAGCAGATGACCCTTCTGTTGGTTCTATCTCGACCAGAGCTGTTGCCACGAGTGAGCTGGATTCAACTTTGTTTGAAAGTTGAGGTAGACCCAGGCAATCTTGCAAGAGAATCCGGAGATGCCTTAGTGCAGCAGATACTCGATTGCACTAGATTTGATGAAAAGGTGCGTTTAATTAGGTCTTATTTTCTCGTTACAAGGCTGCTAACGTTATGTCCAGGCAACCTACCAACGAACAGACAAGGTCAAAAATGCTGCTTTCCAAGCAGCAGCGGAGCTTGCTTTTGTGGCACCAGATGCCATGACTCCTAGAATTGTGGATCTTATCGAACAGGACCTTGATTCAACTCAGCTAGCCAATATCGGCCCCACAGAAGCAGCTATCTTCAGAACGGAAGAAGGCACAGCTTTCGTAGATGTTTTGGCCTCCAAATCTCAAAGCTACGTCCCAAACAAGAACACAAAGGACTACGATACGCTGAAGTGGGAGGAGGAGCTACGTGCTCAGCTCGCGCAAAAGAAGGGACAGCAGAAAAAGCTCACCCCAGAAGAAACCGCCAAGGTCAACGCTCAATTGAAGAAGGAATCTGCTATCCGGTTGCAGATTAGATATCTTCAAGCAAAGCTCCTTCGTGGGTTTGGCATCATCACGAGCTTAGCAACAGGACCTCCAACCGAGGCAGGTCTCTGGATGGGACCCGCAGTGAAGGCATTAGTAGATGTCATTAACGCTGGTGCCGGGCTGATTACTGGCAATGCAGCTCCCGATGCATATATTGCCTGTGCTGAACGACTTCCTAGCCGAGTTGGCGCTTTGAGGCCTTTCATTGGTATCGCAACTCTGCGAGCTCTGAATGTCCCACATCTTCCAGAGTATCTGGAAGAAGAACCTCTTGGCACATTGGTTACTAGAGTGTTGTATCGACTTCGCTTCTCGGGAGAACAACGTCCCTTCGACACTGTTTCATTGATCTACATCCTTCCCCTCGTCTTCTTGGTTCTCCGGGAGAGAGGCTTTGGCGAACCTGAAGATGCAGAAGCACAGATTGTTTTGGCATTGGAATTCTTGTCTTGCCATACAGATGCCTGCTCTGACATTCTGGTACCTCGTGAAGAAGTCTTATCTGTCCTGATATCGTCGATGCAAAACTACAACCAGCACTACAAGATGATCAAAGACTGTCTAGCTGACTTGTGCCGTTGTATCGCACCAAACATAAGCGATACCGAAATAGCAATTCTCGCTCGAGGAGCAATCGTCCCCCAAGTCTCAGTTCGGTCTTCCGTCTTGCAATCTATCAGCGCGGAGATTGATATGAGCGAGCTCGACTTCTCCAACGAAATTTGGCTCGCATGTCATGATGATGTGGACGAGAACGTTGAGGTTGGGCGTGAAATTTGGGAAGAGAGTGAATTCACTGTCTCGAGTGATTCCCCCTTCAAGGTGTTGCCGTACCTCGAGAGCGTCGACAAGCAATTGAGACGAGCTGCAGCAAGATCATTAGCGGAGGCAGTGAAGATACAGCCATCAACTTTTCAAGACGTGTTAGAACGCTTGAAGTCCTCATACCAAGAGCTAGCAAAGCCACGAGTACCTCAACTCGACGAGTACGGCATGCCCAAGAAGATGGACTTGTCAGATCCGTGGGAGGCCAGAAACGGCATTGCTCTGGCATTCAAAGAGCTCGCTCCAATCTTTGAAGTCACCCTGCTCGATGCGTTCTTACGATTTCTGATTGAAGTTGGGCCTCTAGGCGACAGAGACCCCAATGTGAGAGAAGAAATGGTGGAAGCAGCTACCAGCATCATAGCAATACACGGCAAAGATAAGGTCGAAGAACTCATGAAAACTTTCGAACATACTCTTGAGGCTCCAGACAAAGGCTCAGAGTTTGCAGATCGAGTCAATGAGGCTGTTATCATCATGTATGGTGCTCTTGCCCGCCATCTGAAGGCAGGAGATTCTCGAGTTCCAAAAGTAGTAGAGAGATTGTTAGAGACTCTGAGTACTCCTTCTGAAGCCGTACAATATGCCGTCGCAGAATGTTTACCGCCACTGGTCCGCGCATCGAGAGAGCAAACGCCAGAATACATCAAACATGTTCTCGATCGATTGTTCAACTCGAAGAAGTATGCTGCTCGTCGCGGTGCCGCATATGGTCTTGCAGGTATTGTACATGGTACTGGCATATCTGCTCTTAGAGAGTACAGGATCATGTCGACATTGAAAGGCGGGATTGAAAACAAGAAGGATGTCAATCATCGAGAGGGTGCATTGTTGGCATATGAGCTCTTGTCAACGATTCTGGGGCGAAACTTTGAGCCTTATGTCATCTTGATTGTTCCTCAGCTCCTATCTAGCTTCGGCGATGCCAGCGCTGATGTGCGAGAGGGTTGCTTAGCAGCCGCAAAGGCTTGTTTTGCAAGCTTGAGCTCGTACGGTGTGAAGCGAATTTTGCCTACCCTCTTGGATGGCCTTGATGATCAGCAGTGGAGAAGTAAGAAGGGAGCTTGCGATCTCCTTGGTGCTATGGCCTACCTAGATCCTCAACAATTGGCCCAAAGCTTGCCTGAGATTATCCCACCATTGACTGGTGTTCTCAACGACAGTCATAAGGAGGTACGACTTGGAGCCAATCGAAGTTTGAAACGCTTCGGTGAAGTCATCAGCAACCCAGAGATCAAGGGCCTCGTAGACGTACTGCTCAAGGCTCTGAGTGATCCGACTAAATACACCGACGATGCCTTGGATTCCCTCATCAAGGTTCAATTTGTTCACTACTTGGACGCACCTTCACTTGCACTTGTTGTTCGCATTCTGGAACGCGGACTCGGGGACCGATCAGCAACCAAGCGAAAGTCTGCTCAGGTCATTGGCAGCTTAGCACATTTGACTGAGCGAAAGGACTTGATTTCGCATCTCCCAATCCTCGTCGCTGGTCTCAAGATTGCTGTCGTGGATCCCGTGCCAACTACGCGTGCCACTGCTTCAAAGGCTCTTGGTTCACTCATCGAGAAGCTTGGCGAAGACGCCCTACCAGATCTCATCCCAGGATTGATGCAGACTTTGAAGTCAGATACTGGTGCTGGAGACCGCCTTGGATCCGCTCAGGCGCTTAGTGAAGTTCTCGCTGGTCTCGGAACTGGTCGTCTGGAAGAAACACTCCCCACGATCTTACAAAATGTCGCGTCTTCTAAACCTTCCGTCCGCGAAGGCTTCATGTCCCTCTTCATCTTCTTACCAGTTTGCTTCGGCAACAGTTTCGCGAACTATCTCAGCAAGATCATTCCTCCTATTCTCGCAGGTCTTGCTGATGATGTTGAGTCCATTCGTGACACCTCCCTTCGAGCTGGACGTCTCCTTGTCAAGAACTTCGCAACCAGAGCTATCGATCTTCTGTTGCCAGAATTGGAGCGCGGTCTTGCTGATGACAGCTACAGAATTCGTCTCAGCTCTGTGGAGTTGGTCGGCGATTTGTTATTCAACTTGACTGGCATCAACGCGAACACAGAGCAAGATGAGGTTGAAGAAGGTGCTCAGGAAGCCGGAGCATCACTATTGGAAGTCCTTGGAGAGGAGAAGAGGAACAAGGTCCTCTCATCTCTTTATATCTGCCGTTGCGATACTTCTGGTATGGTCCGCACTGCTGCAGTCAATGTTTGGAAGGCTCTTGTTGCTAGCCCTAGAACTCTGAAGGAGCTTATTCCAACATTAACTCAACTCATCATTCGCAGACTAGGAAGCTCCAATATGGAGCAGAAAGTCATCGCGGGTAATGCACTTGGCGAACTGATTCGCAAGGCTGGTGACGGCGTCCTATCGAGCTTGCTTCCTACACTGGAAGAAGGCCTTCAGACGTCAACAGATACCGATGCTAAGCAAGGCATATGTATCGCTTTGCGCGAATTAATCTCATCGGCCTCTCCTGAAGCTCTAGAGGATCATGAGAAGACCCTGATATCAGTTGTACGCACCGCTCTGATCGATTCTGATGAGGAGGTCCGCGAAGCTGCAGCGGAGGCTTTCGATTCATTGCAACAGATCCTTGGCAAGAGAGCTGTCGACCAGGTCCTACCTTATCTCCTGAACCTGCTACGTACAGACGAAGAAGCAGACAATGCCCTATCTGCGCTCTTGACGTTGCTCACCGAGACGACAAGATCAAACATCATCTTGCCGAATTTGATCCCAACATTGACTACTTCTCCAATCTCTGCTTTCAATGCCAAAGCGCTGGCATCTTTGTCTACTGTTGCTGGTTCTGCCATGACTCGAAGACTGCCTACGATCCTGAATGCTCTTATGGACAATATCATTTCTTGCAAGGATGATGAATTACTTGCAGATCTCGACGCATCATTCGACACAGTGATTCTGTCAATTGATGAATTCGACGGTCTGAATACAGCCATGAGTGTATTGCTTGGTCTTTCGAAGCATGACGATCACAGAAGACGAGCGGCTACAGATTACCATCTCGCAAAATTCTTTGCTTCCGCCACTGTCGACTACTCCCGCTACAACCAAGATATCATCCGAGCTCTACTCATTTCTTTCGACGATAGAGATCCAGCAGTTGTTACTGCTGCTTGGACTGCATTGAACGAATTCACAAAGCATCTCAAGAAGGAAGAAATGGAGGCTCTCGTACATTCGACACGGCAAACCCTACAGCACGTTGGTGTTGTGGGGTCGAATCTCCCTGGTTTCGGCTTGCCTAAGGGCATCAATGCCATCTTGCCTATCTTCTTGCAAGGTTTGATGAATGGTACCGCAGAGCAGAGAACGCAGTCTGCTCTTGCCATCTCGGACATCGTTGACCGCACAAGTGGCGATGCTTTGAAGCCATTCGTCACTCAGATTACTGGACCATTGATCAGAGTGGTATCCGAACGCTCCGTCGATGTCAAAGCCGCAATCTTGTTGACCTTGAACAATCTCCTTGAGAAAATCCCGACATTCTTGAAGCCTTTCCTACCCCAACTTCAAAGAACGTTCGCCAAATCTCTCGCAGATACATCAAGCGAGGTTTTGAGAACTCGAGCAGCAAAAGCCCTTGGTACATTGATCACGCTCACACCTCGAATCGACCCTCTTATTGCTGAATTGGTCACTGGATCAAGGACATCTGATGCGGGTGTCCGCAATGCTATGCTGAAGGCTCTCTACGAAGTCATCAGCAAGGCAGGAGCAAACATGAGCGAGATATCTCGAAGCGCTGTACTCAGTCTTATCGACACCGATCCGGAGGACAATGATGTCTCCATGGCCATCACAAACGCCAAGCTACTCGGAGCTTTGATCAAGGTGGTGCCAGCAGAAAGTGCCTCTGTTCTCATCAAGAACCGAGTTCTACCAAGTCACTTCACTCAGTCATCTGTCCTCGCCCTTAACGCTGTGCTCCTAGAGTCTCCGTCCTCTTTGACTGAAACTGCCTTTGCCGATGGCTTGCCCCGAAGCCTCTGCGAAGGCATGCGGAACAAGAACGTGAGTTTGTCTTTCCTATGGGTGGGAATGCTGCTAACAAAATCCAGAACTTTATCTCGGACAACTGTGTTCTCGCGGCCGGAAAATATTTCCTCTCCGATACGCGTAGCAGTGACTATGAAACAATCAAGCCACTGTTTGAGACTCTCGCCGATTTAATACAACCGGGAAACTCTGCAGATACTCGACGTCTCGCGCTAGTCGTTGTACGTACCGTGTGCCGAGAACATATGGAACTCGCTCGTCCTCACCTTCCGCTACTGGCCCTCCCCGTCTTCGCCAGCGTTCGAGACTCAATCATCCCCATCAAGTTGGCTGCAGAAGCAGCGTTTATGGCACTCTTCAATGTTGTAGACGACGAGAGTAAGGTCTTTGATAAGTACATTGCTTCTCAAGAGCTGGTTCCCAATCAAAAGCGAAGTATGCAGGATTATTTCAAGCGTGTTGCACTCAGGCTCGGAAACACTGCACGAGAGAGAAAAGAGGCTGAGGGTGGTCAAGGTGGCTTGGGACTTTCTAATGATGAGGTTGATGACGAAAAGGAGATTTGGTCTGTAGGACGGGTGGATCTTGGTGAAGGAGCCTTTGATGAGTAAACGAGATATGACACAGGTGGCTGTGGTTAAAAAGCGTGCATTGCATTTGGCGTCATCATATCTAGATGAATGAAATCTTGTGTGAACACACTCCAAGCCTTCAATTGATATCTCCGTGCAAATCACCCCGAACGGAAACCTCAGGCTGCCCGGTTGCTGCGCATGCCGACCACGTGGTCGTGATACCGTTCTCATGATGACCTGTCCGTGATGAATTGAAACCCATGTTTGCAACCCTAAATTAGTGGATGTGCATGTATTATCCCATTCTCAGATTACTGTAAATGTAGTCGCGTCAATTTCGAGGAGTAGATGAACTTTTCTTCAGGCGGCTCACGTGCAGCGTGCGGCAAGCGCTTGTCGGACCCACTTTCGCACCACACCCTCCATTTTCGAAAATTGAGGAGGACGAACAAAATCTCATCGACAACCCCACGACAACCATCAACGACGGCCACCGGAACCCGTCAAGATGTAAGCTACACCCATTCCTCAATATGTTTCGAAGGATACAGCAGGGTTGAGCTGGCGCCGAGTCAATGTGCGCAGGAACAGGAGATGCGTCATAGATCCTGCTCCGAATCCCCTCAATTCTCGATTCTACATCAAGATGGACAAAGCTGACATGGGGTTCCCTCTCCAGGCCTAACAACCTCAGCACCCAAAAGCGTTTGGCCGCTTCGGTCGTTGGCTGTGGAAAGCGCAAGATCTGGCTCGATCCCAATGAGACCAGCGAAATCTCCAATGCCAACTCCCGCCAGACCATCCGCAAGCTTGTCGCAGATGGCCTCATCATCCGAAAGCCTGTCACCATGCACTCTCGATCTCGCGCCAGGGAGCTTACAGCTGCTCGACGAATTGGTAGACATCGTGGTTTCGGTAAGAGAAAGGGTACATCCGATGCTCGTATGCCCAGGTATGAAATGGTTCCAGGCTGAGATAAGGAGGCATATTCTGATATATTTACAGCCAAGTCGTCTGGATGCGCCGTCTCCGTGTCCTCCGCCGTCTCCTAGTCAAGTACCGTGCCAGTGGCAAGATCGACAAGCACCTCTACCACGAACTCTACCACCTCAGCAAAGGTAACACTTTCAAGCACAAGAGAGCTTTAGTTGAGCACGTAAGTTGATCTGGAAGGGACATTATGTTCATGGACTAACAGTTATCAGATCCACCGAGCCAAGGCTGAGAAGGCCCGCGAGAGAGTCCTGAAGGAGGAGATGGACGCCAAGCGTGCGAAGACGAAGGCTGCCCGTGAGAGAAAGCAGGAGAGAGTGATTGCCAAGCAACGTGCACAGTTCGGTGACGAAGAAGAGGCCGAGGAGAAGTAGACTGGGATCGTTTTGTGATATGGCAGCATACGGAGTGTATTTGGCAAGGTCTAAAATTAAAGGCCGGTTGCTTTGACTCGTTCTTCTTGCATTAAGCACGAAATGGTATCATGATTCTTCTCGAACACAGATTGCCCCCATGTATTTGTGATGTTTGCCAATGTGTGAATTCTGGGTGTACAATGAGGTGTAATCTTCAATGTTAAAAGTCTCAACGTCATCACATGGCAGCAGCAATGTCCTGAAGCCGCAGGTACTGTGCGGAAGCTGATGGGAGCATCTCTACAAGTACTTGATAGAAACTTATGTGTGTATTCAATTCCTATATTTATGTCGTAGTTGATCAGCTTCTTGGATTTCAGTGCAAGGTGATGTCCCAATATTTCTGGTACTTTGGTGTGCCGTTTTTATGGGAACATCACGGGGACACACAATCAACTGAGGCAAGCAGCACGTCGCAGATCACTGGTGAATGAAGCCAACAGCGATATCAGAAGCAAGGCTTTAGATCAGTCTTTGCTGAGATAAAATCCACATCTATACGGATACTTCAAGAACTTCCACGCGACAATGCCGACACCGCTCCCGATTTCCGGACTTATCTCCGCGATATAATGTCAAGAACGAACAACAAAAGGTACCCTCTCAAATCATTACCTCCGCCATTTCCTAAGCCCCGAAGCAATCCTAGACGCCCTACTCAATGCAAACCCAAGTAACCAAGTGAAGCATGTATGAAGGTCGATAGAAGTCAACGAGAAACGAGTTTCAAGAAGAATCACAACCAACAGTGACGGATCAGATATATTCACATTGTCCCTCGAAGAGTGGTGATGTGAGCCCAGAACATCTCAAAAGCGCTCGCCGGTTAAGGCCAGAGCTGTACCTGTCGTAAAGGCAATCATCAATTCCGCTTTAGTTGTGTAAAGAAGAAAGAGAGGAAATTGGTGAGGCGACACTACTGATATATTCCAGGCGACAGTGGACGCTAAGCCCGATTCTACAGTCTTGTTTTTGTGGCGGGGTTCGAAGAATAAGTCCATTTTATCTTGCGTCCGAGTCTTACCGTGCACGAGGTTCCTTTATGAAGTGAGGGTACATTCAATTGAGTTCTGAGGTTGGTTTGGATATTGACTGAGTGCGCAGAGGCCATCATGTCGCTCTTCAAAGGAGCTTCCAGGTCGTTGGCCAGAGCTACGGTGGGAAGGGCGAGGCCGGTATGTAGACGAGCTGCTTCGTCCATGGCGGCAGAGTCGCAGCAGAAAGTATGGGTAACCTCCTTCTGAAAAACTCTCTTCCATGCTAATCTGCTCTGTGTAGCTGCTGTCTGCCGACCTCGAGCATGCAGATCCTCAAATATGGAATATCCTCCAATCGGTATGACTCCATGGACTGCTGACAATGGAGCTTCGAAGCTCATACATATACAGGAGAAACGGAGGCAGAGGCACTTTATCAACCTCATTCCGTCCGAAAACTTCACATCTCAAGCTGTCCTCGATGCTCTTGGAAGTGTTATGCAAAGTACGTACTGGAGACATAGTGGGGTGATTTCTCACTGAATTGCCTGGCAGACAAATACTCTGAAGGATATCCAGGAGCAAGATATTATGGCGGAAATGAATTCATCGACGAGGCCGAGAGGTTATGCCAGAGCCGTGCTTTACAGACATTTGGATTGAAGGACTCAGAATGGGGTGTCAACGTGCAGCGTAAGTGAGGCATGTCAACTAGTCGGCATTAACTAATTGTTGAAGCTCTGTCCGGATCTCCTGCGAATCTATACGCATACTCTGCCCTTTTGAACACACACGACCGCATAATGGGTTTGGATCTACCACATGGAGGGCATCTCTCACACGGTTACCAAACGCCTACCAAGAAGATCTCTGCCATCTCAAAATATTTCGAAACATTCCCGTACCGTCTAGACGAGAGCACAGGTCTCATCGATTACGCCAAGTTGGAAGAAATGGCTATGCTGTACAGACCAAAGATTATCGTTGCTGGTACCTCTGCTTACAGCAGATTAATCGACTACAAGCGGATGCGAGAGATTGCCGACAAGGTCGGAGCATACCTGTTGGCTGATATGGCACACATCTCGGGTCTGGTAGCTGCCAAAGTCATACCAACTCCATTCGAGTACGCGGATGTCGTCACTACAACTACACACAAGTCGTTGAGAGGCCCTCGAGGTGCTATGATCTTCTTCAGGAAGGGAGTACGGAAAGTCAATGCTAAGACTGGCGAGCATGAGATGTGGGATCTTGAAAATCCTATCAATGCTTCGGTCTTCCCAGGCCATCAGGGTGGCCCTCATAATCACACTATTACGGCATTGGCTGTGGCGCTTAAGCAAGCCCAGAGCCCAGAGTTCAGAGCATATCAAGAAGCAGTGCTTTTAAATGCAAAGGCATTTGCCAAGAGATTGGGAGATCCTAAGGACAAGGGCGGACTCGGCTATACCATCGTCTCAGGCGGCACAGACAATCATCTCGTCCTCGTCGACCTCAAACCTCAAGGTGTTGATGGAGCCAGAGTAGAGCGCGTCCTAGAATTGGTGGGTGTTGCAAGCAACAAGAACACGGTTCCAGGCGACAAGTCGGCTCTGAAGCCAGGTGGATTGAGAATGGGTACACCAGCCATGACAACTCGGGGTTTCCAACCAGAAGATTTTGTCCGTGTGGCAGATGTCGTGAACAGAGCAGTCACGATCACTCAGAGACTACAGAAGACGGCCAAGGAGGCTTCTGAGGCCAAGGGCAGAAAGAACCCTGGAAGCGTGAAAGCGTTCCTGGAGTATCTTGGCGAGGGCGAAAACGAGAGCGAGATTGTGCAGTTGAGGAGCGAGGTGGAGGAATGGGTTGGGACCTTCTCACTGCCGTGGGAATCGAGTACATAGGCATTTTCGGGTTTGGCGTAATGAAGTAATGGTTTGAGGAACGGTAGATTCCGCTTCGTTTCAGCTGGTTGTGCCCTCATTCTGCTCCTGTCCCCATGCTGTTCTTGTCTGGGGTCAAGAGTGCGACCATTCATCAGCAGTCATTGTACGCCATGATCCCTGACGCCTTGGTCATTCGTACAACCGAAATGTCGGTTCTTCACCCAAGATTAGTAAGTCGAAAATTTCAAGAACACAGATTTTCTATCATTTCGCCTTTGAATTTAAGATGGTTCCTGATATGGTAACAGACTTTGCAAATTAGAAAAGAGAGAAGCGAAGGCGTCGTTGCCGAAACTTCATTGGTCACTCACTCACTCAGTCACTCCTTCCCAGCCTCTCGATTTTCCCAAATTTTGCTTTCTTTCTCCGCACACCGCTGTCTTCTCGATCATGTACACCGCTGTCGTTGTTTCGAAACGTTTTTGTTCTCTACAGCCTTGGAAGTATTCAGCCACTTGGTGCTACTGATTTCCGAAGACGCATTCCTGATACAACATAATGAGCGTCCTAAGTCTGGTCTCTCTACATTGCGTTGTACGAGTCTAATTCGAGCTGAACCTTTTTTCGTGAGAACTACGTGGGTTGTTGTATCGTTTTGCTGCTGTCTAACTGCTATTTGCTGTTCCTTGCTACGTCTGCAACCCTGAAAGACGGTTAGCACCGCCATATCAGCTCGCTCGCTAGCTGGAGCGACATGTTGTGGCACCTCAACATGTTCGTCTCGTTCCCGTACAAACCAACCACAGTCTTCCAAGTGATCCAGAGGAGGCTCTGTAGACTGATTGTGGGACCAAGCGCGTTTCAGGATTCATTCAGGATTCAGCCACATTACGGTGTGCAAAAGGAAACACACGGGATCATCGATCACTCCTCAAGACTCGGAGCATTTCCCACTCGCCCACGTCGAGAAACGTAGGCACGGGCCAGATACCCTGCACGTCAGGTCACTCCATACGAGGGTGGCCCATGAGGGCGAAATTCTGATGAATCCTGACCGTTTTCGCCCTCTGAGTTCGCCCTCCAGAGCCTCTGATAACAGGAAACCCCAATACTTAAGTCAAGATCATGGGAAAGTCCGGAGACTTTTTCATGATGCTTTTTGATCTGTATAGACAACCACTCTCGTTCAGCTCATCGTCCTCGTTTTCGTGTCGCAACATTAGTGTATCATTCGTTCTCGTCCTTAATCTAAATTTATCACCACGTCTACGTAATCTAGAATCAATCTATCATCATGCAGGTGGTTCCGATTACTGAGGAGCAGGAGTCAACGTTGCGCCGATGGGCTTCCATCGTTGGGAGACGTCCTCGGAAGAAGGACAAGGCATTCTTGCAAGCCGAGACAGGGCTTGGCAAGAATCAGGTCGACGAATGGTTCAAGAGCAATGCATGTATTGATGACTCAAATGGTTTGTATTCCTCACTTGCTTCGGGTATTCAGCTGCTGACAATACTGTAGAGAATGTTCGGAATATAGCTCATGCTTCAGAAAGTTTTGGCGCGCCGGAGCAAGCCATTTCACAGGATACCGAGATGACTATGGTCGACATGTCAAGCGAGGCATTTCAGAATGACGACCCGCTTGGCGATCTGAACTTCGACTCCTTCGATTTGGACTTATGCTCGATGATGGCGTTTGAAGTTCAAGAGCCTCAGAATTGGTCACCAATCGGCATACTTCAAGAGGCGATACCAAATCATCAACCTTCCATGCCTGAAGTGCCCGCGAAGTCGTCTCTTTGGTCACCGACAATGGCGCCTCGAGGTTACCTCTCAGGGTCGACATTACTATCCTGCTCAGAGTCGACATTAACATCGACCACGGAATCAAACCCTCTGTTGTCCCCGCCTTCCGTCCAACATGAATTTCTCAGCCTGTCTGATAAATGTTCCTATGAATCATCGCTTTGGACATCAGACACAGTCTCAACATTGGTCTCGACCTGTGATCACCATTTGGACGACTTGAAGGACTGCGACTATGAGCTAGATGAGGAACCTTCCATCACCTCTGCAGCAGCCGTCCGAATCATATCTCCCCCTGTATCTCGCTTCTCTCGCCATACATCCGTTATTGAGGAAAAACCGCGCAACGTTCACGTGCGGTCGCAGTCCGAGAACCAGATTTCTTCCATCGCCACAATCAGATCACAACGAACGCCTACAGACCCAACGCGTTCCAATGTGATATACAAATGCACAGCATGCGCTGGTACATTCATCCGCAAAGGCGACTGGAAACGACACGAAGAGGGCCACGATCCTCACACACTCTGGACCTGTATGCTTGGCGAGACCTTAGTCCACTCAAGAGCGCGATGGAATTGTGCTTTCTGCGACGCAGTCAAGAAGACTCGCGATGAGATGACACAACATCTCATGGAGGAGCACAAGGTATTCAAATGCGCAGTGAAGAAACCAATGTTTGCTAGGAAGGACAAGTTGAAGCAGCATTTGCAGCAGGTACATGCTCTTGCAGAGAGCTCTGTGCTTTGGGAATCTTGGCATCAGCCTGCGAGACAGAAATGGGCTTGGGGATGTGGGTATTGTGGTGCTTGTTTGTTTACATGGGAAGGTATGTTGCTTGCGAGATTTCCGCTCATTAGCTTCTGCTAATTCCAACACAGGCAGAATGATTCATTTGGCAGACCACTATGAGAAGCAGCCAACATCCACCCCAAGATGGTCACGTTCGCTTGTGGTCAGGGGTCTCCTGAAGCAAGCAAAATTAGAGGCCAGTTTCAATGTCGCCAATGCTTGGAGGAATCTCACTGGAGATGAACCAACATCTGATAGAGAGGTCCATTGGCCCAAGGAGTCGGCTATCTCCTTGAAGCACAGGCTGGAGTATCATGATGGCACACCTGAGCAGCTTGCTGCTGAGGCTTTCAGACTGGCACATTTCACGATATCACCCTCCAACGGCCATTCTTGGATTTAAATGACCCTGGCTTTCTGGTATTTCGAAAAAGACCTTGAAACAGATGTTTCAGGCACCTTTCAGAGGACCTTCGAAGCTAGTCGGACCATTTCCTATACTATACCTACAACAGTTGGAGACGGAATGACCCCATATTCTTCGAAAATTTGGCGACTGGGTCATGGGGGTTCCTTATGACGTGCAAGAGTCATCTATGGCGAGGCTAGATAGCGCTGCCGTTCCAAGGTACTGTACGGATGGATCCTCAGCTCATAGAGGGTAGCTAACAATATCAGTAGGCGTCAAGTCTCTAGCGAAGAGTGTGTTCGCGAGTCGAGAGAGTATGGAGCAATCGCAGTACGAGAAGCTGAACTCAACCGTGAGGTTACGATGTAAGACCCCTAGCGGCGAGCTCTTCCATAGCGACCGGGAGGTTGGGGGGAGCCCTCATTCTAGCTTGATGATGTACGACTAGAATACAACTCTGCGTAGCGATTTGCTGGACATTTCGTCCAGTCAGTCGTTCTTTCGACCCAGACAACGGGCTATCGGGCAGAACGGTGGCTTGGTGGACGTCACCAGGGAATTTCATTGTACGAATCTCCAGCGGATAATTGATGCCGTCGTGGATAGTGAACTCCAAGTCCAATAATCATATCTTGGAGGGAAAGGTTTTCGCAAGGCCGGGATACCGTAATGAGTATCAGTACGGACAATGTTGGCTAACAAGAACACATTCATCTCGTCGTATGAAGCAATTCCTTGGCCTGGCCCAACACGGTGCTGTCATGCCGCAACAAAAGTCTTCATCTTCCTCTTGCGACCAGTGACTCGCCTCTGTGCGAGGTGCGCCTGGCATCCAATTTACCCATCCACGTTGACTTCGCAGCATGGTATAGCTCTTCGGCAGATGGACTTCCCGTTCTCGATGCGAGTGGGTAAGCAGCGCTTTTTTTCTTGTCGGAGACGAAGGGCGTAGAGAAACAAACACAACACGCACTGGTCCGGAAGGACTAGCTTGTGGTACAAGGTCTCTCTCAACTCTCTAAGTGTAGACGAGACGATGATCTGGTAACATGTCTCTCTTCCTTAGCAGCAATGTGCTCCGCGAGGCTGGAGTGAGATTTGTCTCAACCCTTGTAGCTGAAAACAATGTTATATTCAGAGCAAGCCTCTTCTGCGCAAGTTTGCTTGGCTGGATCCGAGTGCTATTGCTCGTGGTGGTGTTTGAATCGTGTTTTCGTCTGGGAGCTTTTGCCATAAATGTCACAGTCGGTTTTGCGAAAAGTGAAATCTAGCCCAGGAAGAGCGGGTGACGTAGCGGAACGGACTGTATCGGTCATTGTACTATCATACAATTACTCTAAGAATAAAGCTGGTAGGTAGGCCACAAAAGCTCCAAGGTGGGTAAATTCCGAGGCTAGCTTAGCGAGATTTGGCGAGGTTCGAGACAGGAGACTTGCGACTCTGTTTTTAAAATAAAAAAATGCAAAAACTCTAGCTTGGCTATATATCTACGAAACAAAAGGCTTGATAAAACAATTGCCATCGATCCCGGCAGGCCGGTCTCTTGCTTGCGCAGCCGCTTCTGTGTTGCCAGACAGGGCGATGGCGTCCAGGACCTCAGACCATACCCTACATACCAATGTTGCGTCGTCTGACAGTGTACTTATCAGTGAATTCCATTGTTAGTCTTCGAACTTGAGTTCAAGGAAGCTTTTATTTGTTAACGATAAGGTTGAAGATACTTGTACTAAATTTGTGCTTATTTAAATCTATACGTGCCCATTCCTCTCGCGACCCGAACCTCGACCATTCCTACGTGCATCTGCCCCACATATTCTTCCCACCGGCTCCCCAAAACTCAACCAAATCAACTTCAACTCATTGTCTTCCAAGGTTGCTTTTACACGACGATCCAATTACACACACAACTCAAGAGGATTTCTCACAGTTTCGACGAAGTACTTGGCTTGGCAAAGCACTTTGAGGCTGAAGGAAGGAACTTGGGGAAGACGCATGTCACTAAGGCTCATGTTTTGGTGATTCAACGAGGCATGTGCTACCTGACCAGTATTTGTACACCATCCTTATACACTATGGTCGAAGCTTTAATGATCTTAGCGAAATACGAACATAGGAAAGTAATGCAATACGGCTGGAGGTCTTGATGTCTTCATGTGCAGGCGACACATGAAGACGATAATTTCTGCATATGCCATATCCTACCACAACACCTACCAGCATCATTCATTATCCATCCCTCAACCCTTTGTCAAACTCTACGGTCATTCCGGCTTCGGTTTGAAGAGATCACTAACCCATTTCTTTCTTAAATCCCGTTAACAACTCATCCTCTGCCACACTAACGCTATTAAAGTTATTCTCGGGCTTCTCTACCTGCTCAGCAGCCTTGCCTCTTGGTGTTCAAAATGCTTGTTGTCGACAGGGGCGAGGAGGAAATTGTGAGTAAGCTTCATAGTGCGGGATTCGATAGTCTGCTCGTCCAAGACAATGGTACCAAATCTAACTTGGAAATATGCTTCAGCCATCGCGCATCATGCATCTGCCGATGCCCTCAGACTCATAACGCCTACAATGAAACTTCAGCTCATTGATGATGCAACGTCTGTCAGTCATGTAGCACGAAACTTGGGGTTTCGGTTGGTGCAAAGCTCGAGCTTTGCTCCTTTCTCCGCCAAGAGACGGTTCTCCTCTTTGCACAATCACAACTCCTCCTTCATGTTCTCGGCACTCATCTCGTCCTTCTCAGAAGTAGTCGTCAGAGCGCGCAAGGTCGACCGGTGAATGAAAATCCTAGTTCTGCTGAAGCTTTGTCGTAGGGATGACAACGGTAACTTAGTATGATTGTCAAGACGCGTAGGAGTTGAATTTGTATCCGTACGGAAAGGTTGCGAAAGTTAGATCGAGAGGGCAATGGCTCTATGACCGTATCGATACTGGGTGAAACGCCTTGGGTGTGCCTTGATACGGAAGCTCTAAACTTCAAGTTTAGCCAACGTTGTCAATGTCCCAGGTGATACAGTAGCATATCGGCTAGCGTACGGTAACATAGCGGAGATATATGTCCAAACAAAATGCATAGATCTGAAATAATGACTTTGGACTTGTGTGGTTCCTCAAACACATCTTGCCGATACACCCTATCATATGGTAAGATGATGTTAGTGACTGTAGTAGAAACGAGGTTATTCACGAATGAGAATGTCCAAGTTCCTGTTGGGTGCGTGAGCAGGCAACTCATGTTTCCTTGATCTGTGTCAAGCTGCTGGCCTATGCGACCTTTCTGCAATATGCTGATGATACCCCTGGCATGAACTGTTCAGCGGGCTATGCGATGCGATATCTCTAGATGGGATCACATAACCTGATGATGAAAATATCTCGAACTCTTCGGACAAGAGCAGGTTTGAAAAGCAGTTTAGAGAGCCTGACCGAATCTAGGAAAAACCGAGCCAGGTCCGTCGGTGAATATCAGGCAACTTTACTGTTCATCATTCACCTTGAACTTGTGGCGCGTCAATTCTGTTCATACTTAGCACCCTCGTAAACCTGGGAGACATGATTTCATCCATCAAAGTCACCCGACTAGAAATCACTCGGGTTCTGTCAGCACCTTGCAATGCAATTCCAACTCGAGGACCTTCAAATTCGACCTAGGTCAAGCATGACCCTCGTCAGACAATGGGTCCGCGCCTGTAACTGCGATCACTAATGACTTGGCTGGTGTTAGACTGGAAGAGGTAAGATAGCATACTCGGCACTCTCGAGGAAAATTGCTTCCAACGCCCACTCCAGCCATCGATCGACGAGATCCGGTCTCGACTTCGTCGCGTCTGCGGCAAGGACATTGGAGATGACGTGTTCTCGAACATGAACATGGAGGCCTTCTTCCCCAAGGATGTGAACGCCAGAGAGACATACTAACTAAGAATCCGTCACAAGCTTATACTCGCCCCATTGAATCGCCGAGAACTTGAGTACAACGCCAAGATCGCTTTGAAAATGCTTTCCATCTACAAAAAAACCCGGCCAATACGAATATCTTGCAACAGCTTGCATCTGAATGTATCGCCAAGGCGAACGCCGGCTGAGTGGAGGAAGTTCGTGTTTTTGGTCGGTCGTTTAGGGAGAGATTTGGGTTGGCGAGAAACGATGAAGGGCTGATGGTGGCTCTGGATACGAAGGATGCTGTTCAACAGGAGCTGGGTACTTCGTATCTATACTGGTACATGAATGAGGCTTTACGGGAGGAGCATGCTGTTGTAGGACAAGAATTGGGCATCGAGTTGTCGAGAATTGTACCGTCCGTTCTTGAAAGTTCGGGTAGGGATGCCAACAGCTGTTTGTTTTGTGGTTAATGAAGTACATTAGGCGAAGCACATTCTGGGGCTTGTCAGGTTGACTGGACTCAAGAGTTACCTAGCTGTAGTAGAAATGATGTGCCTGAACTAGGTATGTATTGTCCGGTCTATGATTCTTTTCTCGGTGTCTTTCTCGCTACCTCTTACTCTACGTTTTATGGCCTCCATGTGGGTAGGCACGTTTATCTGAAATTTCCGACATAAATTTAGCTGCAACGTCCCAACTAAGTGGGAATTCGATCACGGTCAAGATGAGAGTCAGGGACCGCTGACTGTATGCCCAATGTATGCTACTCATAAATCTTCTGTGGAATTTGCTTCTGCTCCTGGACTAGCATTTTTGGGTCCAAGGAATTCTTGCACGTTGTAATTTTCGAAGACCATCGTACGCTAGTTGGATCCGTGGACCGACCAAAACTGAGGAGAGGGGCGGGGACTGAAGTGTGCGATTGGCCTGCAAGACGTTTGTTATGCGGCCAGTCCACATAATGGCATTCGGGAGAGCTAAATGCAACGGTTTTGCATACAGTACTTGCTGGACTATGAGAGTAGAGTGCATTTGGTAGGAGGCAACGCTGGGTAGGTCCTCGAGAAGAGTTCCCTTGTGATAAATAAAGGATTACCGGTTGTTGTCCGTCTCAAATTGATAATCTATTATTTCGAAAACGAGGAGCAGGACGGCGTATTTTTGGGAATGGAACATTCCAATGTGTCCAAGGTTGAGTCTGAAGTGCAGTGCAGAAGTGAAGTTGAAGGCGCGTGCACGGGCCTACGGGAAGCCCACGGACGCCTTGCCCAATCAGGAAAGGCCCAGTCAAGACTTCACTTCCTTTCGGCGTCGTCTCCAGAAGACTCACTATCACTGACCTACGAAACGTACAATACTCGAGTACAGATGTTCATGGATACTTCCACAAGGATTGAGCTGAGTGACTTGGGCTTTTGCGGTATCAAGCTCGTCATTGGCCTTCTTCAATTTCCCCTGGAGCTCGGTCTTTTCGATGCTCGATGCCTCCAGGTAGTATTCGCCGCTGTGAGGTCGGATGATAGCTTGGTTTTTTTCGTTCTCTGAGATATCGAGCTTTTTCATCGCCGCCTGCAGCTTGAGTCCCGCGTTATAAGCGACTTGATCACACTCGGCCTTATTGGCTTCGACCTTCTCCATAGCGCCGGCGATCTTTCCCCTGTTCTGCTACAGGCCTTGCTTTATCAATTCGAAGAAATGCGCCATGGTGTGTTGTACTTTTTGACGTCTTCCATATCAACATCTTGTCATTGCTGCAGTTCTCGGAGGGAATGGAAGCCTGAGGATAGTGCGCCGTCTACATACCTTGCGGGTCTTCGCGACAGTCATCTTATATGCTACACTGGTCAAGGGCTATGCACTGTCAATGGAGGCTCTTATGTCCTTTGCAATTAGGAGACTTATAGCAATAGGCGTATCGTCTCCATTGACCAGAGGTCCTTCGCTAGAAGACATCGTATCGATTGTTTTGGGTCAGTCAATATGAATATATGCGATCGCTTGGAAAGTGGTCGTTGATAGAGGAGGAGATCGGCGTTGATCTCAACTTGTGGTTGGTGTCGATGGAAGTTTATTAGGAAGTTTGCGACGGTTCTTCGAAATTTTTCGAAGACTTGTACGGCCACGGACGAGGCTAGCTCCTATGCGCCGAATAGCTTCATTACTGTTTTGGAAGATTCCGAAAGCTAACCACGTTCGGTGCGGCTTTCGTCCGAAGTTCCTCGAGACAGCTTCAACATTTCGTGACAATCTACCAAGCACGAACTTTTGCAAGCCTACCTCTAGTAGTGGGGTAGATCTCCATATTGCCCAGCCATGCGCTTCTAATTGGGTAGGACCATATATACTTAGAGGAAGTCCTCCCATCCTTGTAGTCGATTGTTTCAACTGCCTTGTTTCTGCTTGATGCGTTCACATAGCTTAGACCTCCGCGGTCCCAAGTCGTTGTTCTTCGAGCTCCCTGGTCCTTCTCCAACAGGCATCTTCGCATTGAACGTTAGTACCTGCTCCTTTTCAAAGTAGCCGACGACACTGTCCGATAAGAGATAGTACCGCAGGCTCATGAATTAACCACGGCGTCGCAGGAGAGCGTCTGATTGATCAATCATCGCTAACTTGCTTTGAGTGGCATATCGTTGCAACCCGGAGTTCAGAGGAGAAAATAATATCCAGATAGCTGTATCCCTATCACTGAAATCTTGACAGCGAGATGTCTGATATTCGAGCAAAAGATTGTTTGGGTCGATATCCGTCCTACGTATTGCACATCGAGAACAGCGATCACGATTCATATCAATCTTCAAAAGCCCATGTGCGTGCATATAGTTTCGCTCATTTTACGAAGGCATTTCATGCTAGGTCATCAAGGATTGGCATGGTCATCGTGGAAGCCGTCGGTCCGGACCTAGGATACGGGTGGCAGCTAAACGAGCCAGGCTGGAAGGTATAAACTGTCGAACAGTTTAGCGGGTACACATATGACTAAGTGAAGAGTAAGCATTTGATACCAGTATGTTAGCTATTTCAAACCAGTCCGCAAGAATGAAACCACATTATGCAGAGCTTCGTTGGCAATATCAACATTCTAAGGGTTTTAAGAGTCACTCACGTGATCATGTCTCCCTTTCATTGTCCGTGAACAGGATTCGATAAAGCAAGAAGAATTGATCGTATCGCTTTCCAAGATAGTTACAGACTTAGGCTAGGCTAGGCTAGAGCGCTCTGCCATAAGTCTTAGCATCGAAGGAATAAATGCACTTATGACTACGGGCTCACCTTTCACGTGTATGTACGCATGTATGTATTTGGCAATATTAGCCAATTCGCCTCACGGGGAACTCTTACTCTAGCCATTAGTACCTGACACTCATTGGAGGCGCTAGGGCAGCTCGGTCGGCATAAAACACACTTCCGGTTGCGTTTCCAAAGCTTTCCCAAAAAACACTTCGAAACCTTTCTTCGACGAACCATATCTTGACTATCACAACTGTCAACCATAGATTCTCTATACAAAGCGCAGGGAGAAAATACCTTCACCTAATAACAACAATATTGGCGCAGGGAATGGAACCACCAGTGGCGCACCATCAAGTCTAGTAAGTTATCCACCGGCTTCTGTCTTTATAGAGCGCAGTGTTAACTCATGTTAGGGCATCATTCAAGGGGAGGAGGTCACGCGGGTCGCCCTTAAGATGCAGGTTTACTGCGGTCCAGAGGGAACTAATCCCATCTGCAAACGCTTGATCGACGAGGCCTTTACACAGGTCAACAAGACTGCCAGATCCTCGACCACGAAACCCTTGCCTCCCGCACCAACAAACTCGCCCACAAGATGCTTGTCGCTAGCCTCGAAATCAAAGGACTTGAAGCTGATGAAAAGAAGGCCGCCGAACATGTCGAACTATACAAGAATGAGCCAGATAATGCGAGCGCTGCAACGGTTGAATTGGAGAAGCGCAAGCAGAAGGTCAAGGATGCTAAGTTGGCTGAAACTCGTGCGCTGAACAAGGCTTGGGAGCAGCAGATGGACTTGATTCCTAGAGAAGATGGAACGATGGCTGATGAGAAGTTCAACGATCAGACCCTCAAGATTGTACGAGAGATCATCCCTTCCTGATAACTTTCTCAATAAAGTCTATGCCCCCGAGGTGCATCCAAACCTGGAGTATGGGCTTCCTTTCCCAAATATGCAGATGGAATGATACAGGGAATTGCAGCAATCGGTCTTTTACTGGCGTTCTTATCTTGGGACCGACTCGGAGTAGTCTCAACCTCGTCTGAGAGCGCATCATGCTGGCAATATTCGGTGGATGTTTGGGAGTGCAACTTTTGAATTGATAGTAGCAGATGCTGGCATTGCAATCGGCATGCCTAGATAGCGCCTTCCTGTCTTGGAGGAATTTGATCCTTGACACATTTCATCACCTTTTAATGATCTTCTGGATACATGAACCCAGAAAATTGTATATTTGATCACACATCAAACATCGTTGAAGTCTCGAGGTCAAGCTCTATAAGAACGACAAAATGGTCAAGAAAATATGGAAAATTAACTTGGAAGCAGCATTGAAAGAGAAAAATGGATCTATTTGAAGAGGTAGATCAACATGTCGAGACAATTCTGCCCAATCGCGTGCAAAATTCAGAGCAGAGACGCTTTTATGGTATCTACGCTGAGTCTGGACGTCTTGAGATCCGCTTTCGATGCAATATCGCGCCATGACTTTCCTCATTATCCTTCTTGCATGGGCCGCTCTTTGCGAGACCTCATCGAAGGCAGCCCTTCGAGCGCAGGTTTGTGGCTTTGGGACATGGTTCCCAGCGAAGCCACTTGACGTGACTGCTTTCTCCCATGCTGAAGCCTCAAATGATGAAAAACTTCCCAATATTTTTGATTCTTCGTTGCCGGTTCAAACAATATCTTCCGTCTCTCCTTTCATGTCCCCAACGATCCTCTCGATAACCTTCGTCTTCCCTTGAGCTCGCTTCAATCGATCGTCGAAATTGGTGACAGCTTCCTCGGTATTTTCTGTGGATAGACTTTCTGACTCTGATAGAGCATGAAGAACCTTGATGTGCTTTGCCAGCCTCTGGTTGTTGGGAAGTGGCGGAAGCGATGTGGGTGCAGGCTCGTTCTGATCAGACCCGCGCGGAATCGTGGATGGTGTTGACGTTTCCTGAACTGCTGCTCCCTGAGCAGAGACTTTCCGACCTGAATGCATCTGATTTGCCCAGACAAGCACCTTGCCGTACATCCTTCCACTCTCAACATACTTCTCGAACCCCTTCTCGAGACCAAACGTTCGGCCTTCAATCCTTCCCGCTTTGATGCCATCTGATAGACCTTGTTGGAAACCTCCATCGTAGAACTCTTCTTCCAAACCGAGCACTTCGTCGAACGTGTTGGGAGACATTCTGATGAGCTGTAAAACTGATGTGATTTTGCAAAAGAAAAGTTCCTGGGTTGATCTCGGAACTCGACTTCGCAATTATGTGACACGTGATGTATCGAATCCACTTTTGACGAGGCTGCGCTTTTGAGGTATATAGATTTAAATCATATTAATTTTTTCAACTTATAACAGTTCTAGCTAAGTTAGGTACGTATTATAAAAGCCTATATGTCTCAACAGTGGAATTCACCTGCTGGTTACAGCCCCGAATGATTGTCTTTGGTGTGGCTCCTGCAACGGAAGGGCTTGTCAGTGGTTTGAGAGTACGATGTAGGCTTCGCAAGAAGAACTCCGATAAAAAGTTGATGGCAGCTGTTGAGATATAGAGGTTTCCCTCTCCAATTTCGTTAGAGTGGTATATGCCCATAAAAAGTTACAATTCTTCAAACATAATTTTTTGGGGGCTTTTTTGGGGCTTTTTTGGGAGGTTCGCAGCCTCGCCAGACCCCGCTGAAACTAACCCCACAGGTTACCCAAGCTTGAGCCTCGTGACCTCGCGCCTTGGACACAAGATTGACTTGAGGTATAGGTTTAAATAATACTATATTTTCAAATCAAATATGTAATTGTTGAAAGCCTTCATAGCTCAACAGTGGAATTCACCACTTAGTAGACTCCGAATAATTGCCTTTGGTGTGGCTCCTGCAATGGTAAGATTTGTAGAGGTTCGAAAGTACGAAAGCGAGCTTCGCAAGGAGGCCTCAATAATGGATTGATGGCAGCTGTTGGACATGGAGTCTTCAATTACAATCAAATTTTTTTTCGCTCTTGATGGTTGATTTGCATCTCAGCCTTGCCCAACATCCAATAAGCCCTGTCATTGATCCACTAAAATTGATGTGATTCAGCCACATCACTTTTAGCGTGATAGCCGAGTCGAAGTTTTCAGCCTCGCGAATGCGGGTGAGTCAGACCCCGCCAAAGCATACAAAACACAAAATTCCCCGCCATCAATTGAAACCCAAGCAAACATGGCGACAACGAAGATAATCTTGCCCGAGAAGGGCAAACAGAATGTCTTGATTACAAGTGCCTTACCCTATGTCAACAACGTCCCTCATCTCGGAAACATCATTGGCAGCGTGCTCAGCGCAGATGTCTTCTCAAGATACAGCAAATTACGCCAGAGACCAACTCTCTTCATCTGCGGGACAGATGAGTATGGTACAGCCACAGAGACGAAAGCCCTCGAGGAAAAGACGACACCTCAAGAGCTGTGCGACAAGTACCACAAGCTTCACAAGGAGGTTTACGACTGGTTCGAGATTGGCTTCGATTACTTTGGTCGCACGACAACAGAAGAGCAGACGAAAATCGCACAAGACATCTTCACGAAGCTGAACGAAAAGGGATACTTGGAGGAGAGAACAACCAAACAACCGTATTGTGAGGTGGAGGAACATCTGTCGTTCTTGGCCGATCGTTTCGTCGAGGGAACATGTCCGAAGTGTGGATATGATGATGCTCGAGGAGATCAATGCGACAAATGCGGCGAACTGCTGGACCCTTTCGAATTGATCAATCCTCACTGCAAGCTCCACAAGGATGCGACACCTGTCGCTCGGGACACGACACACATCTTCCTGCTACTAAACAAGGCTCAGCCAGCGATTGAAGAGTGGTTCAAGAAGTCGCATGAGGAAGGAAAATGGCCGCAGAATGGTATTAGCATTACAGCCTCGTGGTTGAAGCAAGGCTTGGAAGGCCGAAGTATTACAAGAGATCTGAAGTGGGGTACCCCAATTCCCTTGACTGGGTATGAGAAAAAGGTGCTTTATGTTTGGTTCGATGCTTGTATCGGATACCCATCAATCACAGCCAACTACACCAAAGACTGGGAGCAATGGTGGCGCAATCCAGAGGAGGTCAAACTCTATCAATTCATGGGCAAGGACAATGTTCCGTTCCACACGATCATTTTCCCAGGTTCACAAATGGGTACCGGCGATAAATGGACTATGCTCAACCACCTTTCCACCACCGAGTACCTAAATTACGAAGACGGTAAATTCTCAAAGTCAAGAGGAGTCGGTGTGTTCGGAGATGGTGCGAAGGAAACCGGAATCCCACCCTCTGTATGGAGATATTACCTTCTTGCCAACAGACCCGAGACTGGTGATACTCAATTCGAGTGGAGCAGCTTCATCTCAGCCAACAACAACGAGCTCTTAGCCAATCTGGGAAACTTCGTCAACCGAGTCGTTAAGTTTGCCAATGCCAAGTTGGACAGCACAGTGCCAGAGTTCTCAGCAACGTACGAAGACGACACCTTCGATTTCCAAGCCTGGATCAAGGAAGTCAACAATCATCTTGCCGAGTATATCGCAGGTATGGATGCAGTGAAGATCCGAGAGAGCCTCAAGAAGATCATGGCTATCTCAAGCTGCGGTAATGACCTCTTGCAGTACCGCATGGATAATGCCAATCTCGTCAACAGCCCTGCGCGAACACATGCTACCGTCGGATTTGCGTTGAACCTTGCATATCTCCTCGCTTCCATCTGCTCGCCATACATGCCATCAACAGCAGACTTGATTGTCAGACAACTAAATGTTCCTCTTGGCCCTATCCCAGATCAATGGTCACCAGACAACTTGAAGAGCGGGCACAAGATCGGCAAAGCTGCTTACCTGTTCACAAGGATTCCGCCGGAGAAGGAGAAGGAGTGGAAGGAGAGATTCGGTGGAACTCAAGCTGCGAGAGCAGAGGAAGAGGCTGCTAAGGCGAAAAAGGCAGCCGACAAGGCTAGAGATAAGGAGCGAAAGAGACTGAAGGTTCGTATTCCACGACAGACTATCTTAATCATTATTTAACGGGACTGACTTCATCACAGAAAGAAGCAGCCAAAGCTGCAGAGGCAGAGCAGAAAGCGGATGGCACCAAGACAGAGACGAGCATAGAAGCTACTCCTGCCGCAGCGGCCGAGGAGAAAGTCAAGAGCGCGGAGACTGAACTTCCGCTGAGAGGCAAGGTTGCAGAAGAGCAAGCACCACCACCAGCTGCTGCTCCCTAAACCGATACGAATGAAAATGGGGCATGGTTGGCGTTTTGGGATGCGATGGTAGAAAAGATCCGAGACCAGAGCGGTTGATTCAGAATCATGATGGTTGATATTCAGGTGTATGAGAAGAAAAGCTCAACGTTATGTGGAATAGAACCTCAATAGCGAATTCTAGAGTGGAATTCAACAAACCCTTGCTATGAATACGTTTTAGTTTATGATTTATATTCGCGTATTGTGAGCTTGTTTCTTTGGATGCCTCAACAATTGACCACAAATGTTGCGAGATCGATCGTCCTCTTGAACGTCCCTTCCGCTTCGAGCGTGACATTCTCTTTCGATACTTGAAAGTTCGAAATGCATACAGAGCTTTTCGAAATCAAATTGTCTCGCATTAGGATATATTTCCTTCGTCTGCTTCACTCAAACATCATTTTACCGCCATTGTGTCTGGTCAGTGCCACAAATGAGGGAGTCGTGTGCTTCATGGGATATTACTTGATATTGATGAAGCTATGAGTTTCTGAAGATCCCAGCATAGCCTTTCAGATGTTGTCATGCTTGCCATGAAAGCAACATGCATTTAATGACGCACACAAGCAAGCAAGTATGCTCATCACGCGTTTCCGTCTTCCTCATTTCTACTCTACATCGCCATCCTCATGCCTCCATTAGCACACACCACTTGTCCCGTACACCACTGACTATCTACCGTAGTCAACATCCCCACAATCCCAGCAATCTCGTGCACATATGCCGGCCGTCCCCCAGCATTATCCGCATCAGCCACCAAATCCTCATCATCCAATTCCTTCCTAATTGCACTCCCCGGCGTCTGCTGAATAAACGGTTTCAGTCTCTGCTTAAACTCTGCCGTTGTCCCATTCCACATATCAGTCTTGACAGGACCGGGATTAATCGCATTCACAGTTGCTCTCTCAGCGAGTTCTCTAGCCCAAGTACGAGTCATTGCTTCCAGAGCTGCTTTTGTACCGCCGTACACGGATTGTCCGATAAAGCCCTCTGAGCTGGAAACAGAGCTTAGGTTTATAACTCTTCCGCTCCTGTCATTTGGCAAGTAAGGAAGAACAGCTTGCATCAACAGCAAAGGGCCAAGAACATTAACTTTGTACTGCCACTCATAATCCTCAATCGTACACTCTTCAATCTTTAGATTCTTCGAGACACCAGCATTGTTTACCAGAATATCAATCTGGAATTTCCCAGTCTTGGGATGGGAGAAGTGGTTCTTGGATGTGTTGACGACGTGTGCTGGTCCTGTTGGGATCCCCATGTCGGCTTGGATGACGAGATTGGTGGTTCCGTACTCTTCGGTGAGCTGGGTGGAGAGGTCGTTGCAGGCTGTTGCTGAGGAGTCGGAGGTGTAGTTTAGGATTAGGTTGCAGCCTTTGCTGGCGAGGTTTTGGGCAATTGCTACGCCGATTCCTGCTGTCTCTTAGCATTGTTTGATGAGGATAGAAGAGGGGTAAAGGTACCTCTGGAAGCTCCAGTAATGATCCCAAGTTTCCCCTCCAGAGGTCTGTACCCCGCTGCTGCTGCACCTCCAGCTGGTGCTCGCAAAGTGGTTGCCATTGCGTCTAGAAAGTATGCCAGAATTAAAAGCCCTGTGAGAAAACAAAGAGAACAAGGAGAGATTAAATACGTGAAAAGTGCCTACCGTAAATGGGATTAAAAACTCTATAGTGAAGTCTCAGGAATAATTTGACCCCGCGACTGGGAGCGAATCCAAGAGGTGGGGTTGCTGCCCCACTTCCTACTAGCGCACCAATCCAATCCTCCAAGCTCGTCCCAACAGCTCGCTACGGTTATTGAAGCTTCGCATCCTCGTGAGCTCTGAGATTCTCCCTCCCTGCATTATTCCGTCTCGGACCTGCAGATTAAGCTGCAAACAACAAGCAAGATGGATATCCGACTCCTGCAACCAAGTGATATCCCACATGTCCAACATGCCAACATCACAAATCTGCCAGAGAAGTGATTTCTCCCCCAGCCCTTCACCTTCTACCATGGTCGCAGATGCTAACCAAGATGATATAGCTATTTCATGAAATACTACCTCTACCACGCCCTCTCTTGGCCCCAACTCAGCTACGTAGCAGTCGACGTCTCACGTCCCAAAAAGACACCATACGACTACCCCCGAATCGTCGGATATGTGCTTGCGAAGATGGAGGAGGATCCTCCGGATGGAGTGCAGCATGGACATATTACTAGTTTGAGTGTGATGAGGACGCATAGGAGGCTGGGAATTGCGGAGAAGTTGATGAGGCAGAGTCGTATGTGTGCCTCTTTTTCTTTCCCGAATTTGTCTGCAGCTTTTGTGAGAAAGTGCATTTGAGTGCTGTTGGCAGGCTCTCTACAGCTGGAATCATCATTTGTATATGTAAGACTAGTGCTGATGGTTTTGTGAACAGAAAAAGCAATGGTCGAAACCTTCGGCGCCCAATACGTCTCCCTCCACGTCCGTGTCTCCAACAACGCCGCCCTGCGCCTCTACCGCGACACCCTCGGTTTCAAAAACGAAAAAATAGAAGCAAAATACTACGCCGATGGAGAAGACGCCTATTCCATGAAACTCGATCTGGGATTCATACGCGAGCAGATTATGGATGAGCAGGAAGCAGAGGAGGTGGATGAGGGAGAGCCGGTTGGGGAGCTGGGAAACAAGGAGGAAGGGAAGGAGTTGGCGGTTAGGGGGAAGGATGAGGGGAAGAAGAGGAAGGTTAGGGTTGGGAGGGGATTGGGTGTGGGGGATCTGGTGGAGAGGGATGAGAGTCATAAGGCTTGAGACGTGGGAGTGAAGTGGCTCTCGCACATCCACCTATGCTTTGAAAGACCCCATGTCCCTCGATGAACTGCATTCCTGATTGCGGCAGAAAGTGGCGACCAAGCAGGTTCAGCATATCCCTCACAGCTATCGAAAGAACTGGCAGTGGCAGGTCCGAATTTTGCATGCATGGAGTTCAAAATGGGACTTGGTGGCGTGCATCATAGACTATTTCTGCAAAATGGACATGTGTTCACCTGACGGAATGCTGTGAGCTATGTGTTGGTTGTTGTTGGGATGAACAGAGAAGTTGTTCGCATCTGTCTCTGGTCCGCTTGATGGGTGAAGTACATTATGCTCCTCTCAGGAACACAATTCAACCGAGGCTTTGTGTTGCGCGCTGAAGCTTTGGAGCTTCCACAGTGTCTGCATTAAGACAAAAGTCCATTCATTTGTTTTTGCATGGCTCACAAGTGTTAGGTGGTCACAGCATGGTGAAAGATGTTGTTTTTACCATGAAATTCATTCCTTATTCAAATCCATGGGCGTGTGACTAGCGTACCGCAAAATCACCGCCTGGTAGGGGAGCTGAGTTGTTACACATGGTGCTGAACCATTTCTTTCCGATCCACTCCAATTTCCTAACTCCATATCTATGCAAACCCTTTTAATCGAATGGGTTTGTTCGGGTGCCCCACCAGGTGAGGAACAGCGAGAGACCGACTGTCTCGAAGACTGCAAGCACGTTAGCAACGCAATCAATTCATGTGTGTGGAGGTAGAGCATACCACGAGCGACGGCACCAACAGCAACGGTATCAAGAGGACGCTTCTCAGTAAAGATTTGAGCGATGAACTGCAAAACATGTTAGCTTATGTCACGCAAGTTCCAGCTCGGAAGCTGTCATGGAAGATCAAAACGTACCGAAGGAGCAGAGCTGGCCATAAAGATCAAGCCACCAAGGTAAGCAGCACCCTTGTACGACAGAGTACCGGTAGCATTGATCAAGGCACCAACACCATATGATTGGACGGCGCTACCAACGAGGGAAGTTCCCCAGGCGGCGGCAGCAGAGGCAGCCTCCTTGGACTTGACGAACTCCTCCTTTGAGTTGGCGGCCTGGGCACGGTGGTAAGTGTCACCGAAGACGGGGCCGAGCACTGCGAGAGAGGCAGCGTGGTTGAAGATCGTGCCGAGAGCAATGGCAGATGGCTTGACGGGTGGGAGGTCTGAGGAAGAGACATTAGCATCAGTACAGAGCAATTTCCAAGTAACTGTAGTGAACCTGAACCGGTGTTTCGAGATGTCTTCAACTTAAAATCCGATGCTGAGCTCATGGGAGGTCGAAAGATGTCGTCACCGAGCTCTTTCAGCTTCAAGCAAACGGAAGGGAATACATACAGTGGAGAGACATGATTGCGTATGTGTGTGGTTGTTGGAAGAGATTGATGGGAGGTTCTTCAAGCACTTGTATTGATGTCACTTTGACGGTGTTGATGGAAGAAAACAGAGCAGAGGAAGAGCTGAGGTTAAGTACGGCAGGAAGGGGGCAGCTAATCCGGCGGGGCCAGAAGTGGCTGGTGAGGAAAGCGCGACTTGGATGACGTGCAAGCTCACAACCTTGGAAGGAACTTCCAGGGCAGAGATGTGGGGAAGCGATTCATGGCTCATGGACTTCTCCTGAACTCGATCAGACCATGGCGGCTTAGGACCTTGCTCCGAGATTCCCCATGCTGCAAATTTCCACTTCAGTTTTGTATATCAACATGGCGTAGTGAGCCTTTTTAATTGTTTTTCTTCTGCATTCCAGCTTGGAATCTGCTCAAACCTCAAAATTGTCCCAATCACTCAATTGAGCTAGAGGTTTCGTGACATCTGTCACGAGCGAGGCCTGGATGAGGGGAAGGACCAGCCGAACACGATGACATCAACTGCAGGTGTGGCTTGACCTACCGAGTCAGGGGTATTACCTAAGAATCATGTGACAATCATATGTCTAACGTCCGATTCCCAGGGCTGTGGGTCGATTTTGAGCCTGTATAAACTTTAGTTCGCGATAGCTTCAATTGTGCTTCAGTGGAAATAAGGCTGTGTCTTGAAGGTGATCGAAGTCGTGATCTCCTCAAGTGCCAAGCCACGTTTCGACAGGGGCAATCTCATTGGCGAGAAGCCAATCTAAACCTCTCACGAGCCTGACAGCCATCACTTCCATCAAACAGAATTTCAGGGAGAAGGTTTTCATCTTCTCAGTCAAGATGGAACCTTGAACACGATACCATATGGCCGAACCAACAGAACAGCTCCTCCCCAATCCGTCGACACATAACAGCAGAAGGCAAGCTAGCTTCTGCGGCATCAATCTTCTCATGTGAGATATCCGAGTATGCCTACCTTTCCCATCCGAAGGCTCATTAGACTCCTTAGCCCGATCCTATTCATCGCTACAGTGTGTGTAGCATTCTTTGTTATCATGGGTGAAGCACCAAAGCCGGAAGAAACCCATCTCGAATTCTCTACGGTCACGGGATATTTCCAACAGGATGAACCTGCTACGGATCCTAAGTCCTTTGATTATGTGAGTGATCTCAAATAGTGCTGGAAGCAGTCGCTGATTTAATCCAGGCAACGACAAATTTCGGTCTGATAAGTCGTGTATATGACACGGACACGGATTCTGATCTGGAAGAAAAGAGTCAATGGCAGCGATTCGATAATCATGTTTCGCAGCTTAATGAAAAGAGCGACGACAATATTGAATACAAAGTTCTCTACAGTTCGTTGCTCATATGCACAAATCAGAACCCTCGCTTACAAACTCAGTTGGTCGGCACGGAAAAGGTTTTCATAACGCAGCCGAGTCCTTCTACGGCACAGAAGCCTGGGATGTTCGTAAAGTTCTGCCTCCTTCCCTACCCCATCTCTAACAAAATTCAGTGCTACTGGTCCCTCCAAGACGGAAACGAAACCAGCACTTGGGCCGACGCCCTCCTAACCGACGCCGGCATCGCCGAAGCCAAAAAAGCCAACAAGTTCTGGCAATCACTCATCTCAGAGCAAAATATCTCAACCCCTCAATCATACTACACAAGTCCTCTACTCCGCTGCATGCAAACAGCTGAACATACGTTCACTGGCCTTGACCTCCCAGCAGATCGACCATTCATTCCAACAATCAAAGAATTGATCAGAGAAGTCATTGGTGTTCATACTTGTGATAGACGGAGTAGCAAGACTATCATTCATGAGAAGTATCCGAATTGGCCGTTTGAAGAAGGTTTCAAAGAAGAGGATGAGTTGTGGAGTGCGACGTTGAGGGAGACTGCTGAGGCGCAGGATCAGAGGACGAAGCCAGCTCTCGACGATATTTTTTCAAATGACAGCAATACGCATATCAGTATATCGAGCCATTCGGGCGAAATCGCTTCGATTTTAAGAGGTCAGTGGCAATCAGGACGAAAAGTGAGGATGAAAGCTAACTGTGTGCAGTTCTGGGCCATCGAGAGTTCGGTTTGAGCACGGGACAGATGATCCCAGTGTTAGTCAAGATTGAGAGAGTGAAGGGAGCATTACCGCCTGTTGAGAAGGCACCTTGGGATGAGCCAAAAACTTGCAAAGAGCCACCTACGAAACTGTAGTATATGCATTAGACACCATTAAGAACCTGCTAGTAGTCATAGAAAGTTCTGTAAAAGAGCTCAGCATTGTACTTTTTTCATCGCTGCCACCCATTTCCAATGCTATTTCAATTGGTTAAGAATGTCCAGTCCACCGAACGCCAACTCCCATATGAACAATAAAAGTGATCGTCTTTTCGAGATACGCTTCGCGAGCCAACCCCTCCTCTCTTCTATCGCCGTGCACTCCGACCTCATCTCACCAAGAGACCCAATTGCAAAGCAGCAAAGAGTGCTCCAACAGCCCCCAAGCTGAAGCTCAACAAAGCCACGATCACGAGTGACCATAAGGGAACCATTTGGCCAGGTCTAGTCCGAGGTGGACTCGTCTCGAATGCGTACGCTCCAACCATCTTCTTGATCGGCGTCACATTTTCTCTCTTCATAGTATCGACGCCTCGCCTCATACCCGGCAGTCCATCCATGCTTTGGGAGTTCTTGAATGCCCAGTATCTGCAACCAAAATCAACACTTACTCCTCGCAGCTCAGGCACGGCTAGGAATGACTCGCCTCTCAATCCCATCCTTCTTATTCCCCGCCATCTCACTCGCCACCCTCTTCTCAAAAAACTCATTCAACGTCGGCCTAAACGCCTTAAAATCATAAAACGGCATACTAAACCCACAACTACTCCCCACCTGATGAATATGCACCAAAACAATCGCTCTCGTCCCCGCAATAGCATCCACCTTATTTTCTTGCACAAAGCTCTCAAATCTCGGTGTCCCATACTCTAACACTTTTCCTTTCCCCCATAATCTAACAATCTGAGGCGCTCCTTCGAAGCCATTGAATAAGACGGTGATGCGGCCATTCCCGGGTTCGTGGAGATGAGAGAGGGTTTCTACTCCGGATCCGGTAAGATCGATGTACCAGAATGTCTGGTTATCGAGGACACCGAAGTACTGGCCTCCTTTGGGGGAGATGTTGATGTGGCCTTCTGAGGAGAGGGGGGCGGAGGCGATCCAGAACACTTTTTGTTCGAGGATCCATTTGTGGATGCTTGCGGGGATGGTTTCGTAGAATGCTCCCATGATTGCTTTGAAGGGTACCCTTTTTGATAGAACAAAGGAATTAAACAAGAAGTAAGGAGAAAGACAAGGGACAAGATCAGAGAGTGAGTCAAGCCCCCTTTATCACAAGCGACTTGAAGGAAGGTGGATCTCTATGATCTACGGCAAGAACTCCGAGATCGGTGCTGACGAGGTTTGAATTGGCTGTCTCCGAGTCCAATGCACGTGGATAATATCTTGTTTCAATTGAAGATGTGCATCCTTGCCGCTCTCGAACGAATATATACAAGCATGATTTTGTCGGTGTTGCGATGTTGTATTAAGTTTGACGGAGGAAGATGAGTGGGGTTCAAGCGGGGCCGGGCCAGGTCACGAATTGAGCCTCAGGCTACGAACCCTTCTCACCTTCAATCTTGAACTCAAAATTTCAAGATATTATCTCAACAGTCTTCTGAAAAACTTGAAAGCAATCTTTAAGGAAATGGGTCACGATTCTCATCGCCTGTCCCAAGAATTGCTACACAAACTCATCCTCAAATCAACCATAAAAGCCACGTGCAAAGCCATATCGGAACCGCAAACAAAAGTTTCCGAGCTCATCCCCTTTTCAGGAAACCAAACACGCGACACCACACCTCCCCTTCTTGCAACAAATGTATGAAATTCGTTCTGCCGGTCCCAAGGGCCTTGGTGTCTTCGCCAAATCACTCATCCCTCGCGGTACACGCATCTTCTCCGAACGTCCCCTCCTCTCCC
>FJOG01000014.1:893001-1059952 GCA_900073065.1 Phialocephala subalpina | reverse complement strand
TCCGCCCCGACCAATCCTCTTCAGACATCTACACCGTCTCCCGCCTCCTCCCTCCCAAACACCGGGCTAGCCTCCTCTCGCTATCCTCACACATCACCTCCGAACTTCGATTCTTACGCTGGAACCAAGCTCTCTGGTACACATTAAAGGCTCTACTCAAAAACTTTCCATACTTGTTACCGAGATATTGCCATTTTGAACCCCAACGACCAGGCGCTTTTTCAACGAGGAATTCGTTGAGGGAACATGTTGATGTATTGAGTATATTCAGGAGTAATTCTTTTAATGTTAACAGTGAGGGGATTTATCAGGCTGTTTTTGAGGGTATAAGTAGGATTAATCATGCTTGTGTTCCGAATTCACAGGGGAATTGGAGTGAGGGGTCGGGGAGGTTTAATGTTCATGCTACGAGGGACATTGCGAAAGATGAGGAGGTCAGTTTGAGTTATCTGAGCGATTTTGCGGCGTTGAGGGAGGCGAGGGTAGAGAAGTTGAGGAGTGGGTATGGGTTTGATTGTGGTTGTCCGGCTTGTGATCTGGGGTCGGAATCGGGCAGGATAGGTGAAGAGAAGAGGGTGGGGGTGCGTACTTTATTGGGAAACTATGCGGAAAGTGTCAAAGGCGGTGGAGACATAGATCCAAACAGAGAACTGGATACTATGATGCAATTCATCAAGATGTTAGAGGGAGAAGCTATCACGGGAAGAGAAGTGGCTAGCATGTGAGTCTCTGTAACTTTTCCCTGTCATAGATTTGGAGATGGATCAGATGCGCCGTTTTGCTAATTGGTTGGAAATACGTAGGTATCTGGAGGTTGCGGAGCTGAACGAAGGACTGGGGAGGAGGGAAGAGGCGCTGAGATGTGCAGAGAGAGCGGAGGAGATTGATCGAGCTTGCTTAGGGACCGATCATGAAGGGTACGAGACCACGAGGAAGTTCGTTGATCGCTTAAGGGGAGAGACTGGCAAAACCTATGAGTTGTAAGAAGAGGTAAATTGCTGTATCAATATGCTGTAGAACAACTCGAGATGCCGTCTTTACTTGAGGTTGTCTCCATCCAAGTCAAGCGAGTTTCGCAGGCACCCAAAGTTCAGAAGGGACTGTGGAGCAGAGTCTAGCAATCGCTTTCAACCCGATCGGATTTTAATTTGTGTTTTGTTGCTTTGAATGTGGACGGACTGCAGCTGCGGGACAATGAACACAGACTCAATATTTTGAGAAAGAGCATTATCGTTTGTGCGCTTGCTTCATTATTTTTTTTTCTCTCGCACTCGGAATTGAAATTGAGTGGTGTGCATGGCCATTCAATTCGGCTTCATTTTCCAAATCGAATGAATGCATAGACCGATGAACGCCTTGACTCGGTCAACTTTGTATCAGACTGTCTTGATAGCACGAGCAGCTTACTGTCGCCTTTCGATTCGTGGTGGCATGTTCTCGTCTTTCGTCTTCAGCTAGGGAGCGTTCCGACGTCTGCGAGTCGCGTCGACTCTATCGTTTCCCTCTTCTGACCTATTGATTCTCGTTCTTCGAGTCTTCACCGCGTGTTCAAGTAAAGCTTCGTGGTTCCGCAAATTCCGGTACCGCTATTTGAGGATCGCCGGTAGTTTGAAAGCAGAGGTTGATGGTGGAGATGTGTCGGAAGAGATCCTACGTAAGTTCGTATTCTTACAGCTCGTGCATCTCTTTCTGTCCGTCAAGAGAAGTCTTCTGACACATCGTCCCTGGGTGGCAGTGGCACGACAGGTATCCGCCGCACGATATCGACCTCATCATCACACTCCTCAGCAAAATGATCTGCTTCAATATGCTGCACATAGCCCTGCGTCGGATCATTCCAAGCCGTATATCTAAACTGAAAATTGCTCACCACGCCCTTCCTCTCACAAAGAATACACCCATACACAGGATCCTCTCTCTTCTTTGCCTTCCTTCGATTATGCACACCATCATAAATCTGCAGATGACTTTTCAAGAAAAATCGATGAGGAAGGTCGAAGCAGACCATAGAACTTTGCTCTCGAGAATTGAGAAACACCACGAATGATTGAGGCGCAATCAAAACCCCAAATTCGTACGCTTTCTTGGATTCATATGGAAGAAATTTTCGATGGCCCCAAGGACAACCCGGACATGCTACATCTCTTGGATGAGGAGCTACACCCGTATTTTGTAGACACAAAGCGAAAGTACAGAAACTTTGGTATATCCTTGCCCTCTTACTTGCAGTCTCTGATAATGGCTGAGGTATTGGAGCTGCTGTGCTCATGCGCTGGAATTGCTCTGTCAAAGCACGTACTGAGCCGTTGTGGACTGCTCTCGATGTTCCGAGGATGTGCGGGAGGTGTATTTCAGTGAGGCCTCCTGAGACGGCGGCTTCGAGGAGCGTGATGATGGATTGTTGGAGGGTGATGAAGTATGTCTGAAGCTCGCTTCTACCAATCTCTGTTTCATTTTCGTGTCAGTCCAATTTCTTTGCTCTGGATGTTTCTCAAGTAGTGCCGCTTGCTCAACACAAGCTTGCATCACGTTCGCAAGAAGAGGAACCAAACATACCATCACCAACAGCAAATCTCTCCCCCAACCTCGCAAAATCACGATCATACTCCCGCCTCACATCAGGTCCCGAACTTTGCAACTCAAGTTCTGTTTCATTGCTATGGGCTAAGCGCCTTCTGCCTCTTAGTACTCGCCAACGACGAAATAGCGTATGTCCAGCCTCGAAGCCTGATACGATCGCTGCTACTGAAGCGACTACGCCGATTATTTCGAGACCTGACATTATGTTTTTGATTTGCACGACTAGAAATAATTAAGTTGTGGCCCTCTCGGGCCTGACTGACACAGATGAGATTTGACAGAAATTACAGAATGCAAAACAGGAACGCGACGATCGGCTTTGGGGACCTGTTGATCACGTCTTATCGAGTCCAAAAGAAGGCTTTATCGAGGTGCAGCAACAGCTGAGGCCCAAGGCGGATTTCGTCAAATTGTTCACAGCCTTACTAGTAAACTGGGCGAACGGATCCCACCCATGGTCCGGTGGCTTGCATAAGAGATAAGATAATGAATCTTTCTCATCCCATCACTTGAAAGTCTTGGGCCGAAACGATCCTGTATGGATCTCTTTTGATCGAGTGCATCGAAGACTCGAGAATGTGGTCCAAATCACCGTTATTTCCCCGCGAATCTTTGCTGTACCCCACAGCCTTACTTTATATTAGCCTCCCCACTCTCCCCTGATTAAGCGAGCTCCCCATCCACTCTCCTGATTCATGAGCGAGAGTTTAGGCGAGACGAACATCAATTTCTTGCTTGGAATAGGCTTGTCAATGTCCCGAGCAGGTTTGGATATTCTGCAATTGATATGTTTTTGGTTATGAAGTACCATTGCAGCGAAGTTGAGAAAAGAAACAGCCATTCGGAAGGGAAGAACTGAGTGAATCTCACTTGGATTGCCGAAATGTAAATATAACAGAAGCACTTGGTCATACAGTCAGAACGAGTTGAGAAGGAGAAGCCTGAGGTCAAGGCACTTTCCTCAAAAGTTAGCCTTTAATGATAGCGGTAACTATGAATGGGTTGATGGCTATTCCAGGCTGGCACATAAATCACCTCAATGTCCCAATGTCCGTCTGTGTTGTACGGTACAATCCCGAACGTGGAGAGAGAGGGGCAGTCATCAATGTTTGGTATTATACAGCCAGTTGAGTGAGACCAAGTCCGCCATCAAAAGCCTCGCAGAAGTATAGAATCATCAATCGTCTTCTCGTATCGCCCATTCCTTTCCATGAAACATATTTACTTTCCACCGAACCATGATGAAATTCCGCTCTTCGCCTTCGCAGCACCCTCCTCGATCTTCTTGTCTGCTTCATCGATCTTCTTGATTGCCTCGGCACTGGCATCCTTTCGGTATGCATCGAATTTTCCTTCGGCTTTTGCGAGTTCGGCGCGACTCTTCTCGACCTGTTGAGTTGAAGGTTAGCGACATTGTGGTTTCGGATACAGCATGGGTGCAACATGATCAAGGTTACACAAAATGTGTGGAGATTGAATAGCAGTGGTAAGATTTTTGCGCCGCTAGACGTAGTAGGAAGCATAGTGATGGATGTTCGTAGGTCTGGACGAGGAACAAGAGCTACTTACAGCAGCATCGACCTTCGCACCAGCTTGTGAAGCCCACTTCTCACCCTCCTTCTGCACCTGGGTTCCCCGACCAGGCAAATGCTCTTGGACCTTGGCAGAAGCCTTAGAAGCATCAGCTGTTCTATATTAGCATACTGCAGGACAAGTATAACTCGACGCAACACAACAATGTATTGTCTCAAGGTGTAACGTACCCTCGAATTGCTTCTCGGCGACCTTGGGGCTACCACCAGCATTGTACAGGTAATAACCAACCCCTCCCGCCGCGGCCACACCGAGGTACAGACCGACGTTGGACTTTCGTTGAGCCATTGTGTTGTGATTGACGAAGTATTTGGTAAGGTCGAGAAGTTGTGGTCTTGTGTGTAGGAGCTTGTTCGAGACTTAAAGAGTGAGTAAGGGTTGAAGTTCAGTGTTGTGAAATGAGGAGACACAGCCAGTGGGGTTGTCATGCAATAATGAGCAGGTGGCGCGTTGATTGGCCGTCCAGCCTAGAAGCTCTTGCCTGCAATGTTAACCCCACACCAAACAGGAAAGACAACCACGTCATAAGGAACGACCGTTCTGTGGCCCGTGATAGTCACGTGTATAGTGAAGTGTGGCTTGCTCGACTTGGCGCTGCAGAAGCCAGCTCAAGCCATGCCCGTTCGAGCTTAAATCTCCTTCAAAGTTGGCAGATCATTCCCCACGCGTCATCATAGGCCCAAGACCATCGAAATCCTGTGAAAACACCAGGCAACAAGCGACGCTAATTGAACACTACCGGGAGTTGCGAGTTGATCACTGAGCTCTGTCTGCGGAGGCATCAATGTCCGTATAGAAAATAATTCCAATTCGAAGCCACAATCACCAAAATCCTGGACGGCGTAGTTTGGGGTTCAGCTTGTTTTTTTATCTCGAAACCAAACAGCTTCGCGGAGCTGTAGGACTTCCAACCCAGCAATGCTTCAACGCAGGTAGGAAATGTCTCTGATACACTCCTCAACACGTCGACCAGCTCCTCTGCAAGATGCCGATTACGACCACGAAATCGATCTCATCGATCATACGAGACCAGAGACCCCGAAACCTTCTCGAAGTCACTCTCCCCACGGCACACCCCTCACCCCAGAGACCTCAGATTCTGCGTCTAGATGGGATAGCAATGTGCCATTGCGAAAACATGCCACACCACAGGCGTTGCGGAAGGAGATAACGAAAAGAAAGTATCGCAAGTACCAAGATCGGGGGAATGGAGCGGCAACAGACGGTGGAGGCATAGAAGACGAAGATGTCGAAGAAACGGAGAATCAGGGTGCGGAGGATGGACAAGCAGATAACGAGGAAGCTAGAGGCCGTCCACCACACCCTCGTTGCCCAAAAGGTCCCAAAGGTCATAAAGAGCCAAAGTCTGCCATAGACGTTCTGTACGAAAATCAGCGTGGAGGATTTCTCTGTGGAATGGCCCTATTCTCGGCGAAGGCTCTAGGAAATCTCGATCCTTCACCATGGACCAACATTGTTCATAAGACAAGCCCTACAGACACGTCCAATGCCCAAGTACCTGATCCATCATGGGAATGGGCTTGGAAGGAGTGGATAATCAATCGTGAAAACGATGTCGACAGCGATGGATGGGAGTATTCTTTTGCGTTCTCCAAGAAATTCTCGTGGCATGGTCCAAAATGGTGGAACTCGTTCGTTCGTCGTCGGGCATGGATTCGAAAACGAGTCAAGAAGCACGCGGGGTACGCCAAGAACGAAGCCCACATGCTAAATCCTGACTACTTCACAATCCATTCTACCCAGGAGAGAAGCAGGAGTGTGGGGTCCAGTATTCCAGCGAGCGAGCAACACAGACTCAGTTTCTATTCACGAAATGAAGACGAGGAGAAGCTCGAGCCGGAGGATATCTGCGACATTGGCGCGTTGATGACAGCTCTTCGTCGGGCTCGTATTGATCGGGAGAAAACTGAAGCTGTTGAGAGCTTCATCGAGCATGGAGGAGATGATCTCTACTATTTGAGAGATAACATGCATGATATCATGCGCATGTTCATATTCCAAGAATCGCGGCGTTCACTTCTGACACATCTTTTGAAGATCTGCAACGAAGCAATGGAGAAGCAGAAGGAGAATAACGAGAAGGGGAAAGAAGACATCGATCCTGCCATCCAAAGGCGGCATGAGAACCTGGAAGCCGCTGTACATCACGCAGATGAGGAGGTCAAGCGTTTGGAATACTGGTCGGATGTCAAAGATATGGCAGAAAAAGGAGAGACTAAAGGTGCTGCTGATGAGTCCCAAGGATGGGATAGTCGATGGACTGGATTGGATGGCAGTGGGCCCAAAGAAGTTTGGAGTCACAAGCTTGCTGGACTAGATGACTGTGATGAACACGAAGGCAATTGGAAAGCGACCAAATCTGGTGATGGGAAGGGAAAAGCAAAGGAATAGCATCTCAGCGTGGCGTCACAGGTGCATAGCGGGACTTTGGGACTTGAATAATAGGTAACAAACATTGATCATTAATGATATGTACACTTGAGATGAAATCCTTCCTTGGCTGATCATTGCCCAAAACCTTGAGCAGGGGACACGATGAAAAACTACATCGAAGGGCCATTTGAAAGTGTTAGAGAGAAAAAATCACCTGACGCGTCTTGAATAGCGGATACTTGTGGCCGAATTTGAGTGTCGAACAACTCCCAGTCGAAGTCATTGGGGATGTTTAACATCGATTCGAAAGAGTTCGCCTGCATCCCCATATCTAGGTCGGGAGGTATTGTTAATCTAGTAGACGGAGTAGTGCTGTCTGTCGTGTGGCTAAAAGACAAGCCTTGCTCTTCTTTGTCGAAGCTGTGATATTGGGTGGCAGAATTATCTATCACTGGTGAGCCCGAAGAATCAATCACAGAAGCATTGCTATTAGAAAGCTCACCTATTAGTGATAACTGCGATATGTCATTCGTACTTCGGCTGGGAAAGTCCCTTTCAAGACCAATAACAGGTCTGTCTTTTGGTGGAGGTTGCCTTCCTAGTGCCTGATAAACCTTGTCGACCATACCAATAAGTACCAGAGAGGCCCTCTTTGCTTCAGGAGAAAGACTTAAAGCCGCCTCTCAATTGTTGCGCGACATTTCAAGCGCATTAAAACCTGCCTGAATCTCGGTTGGGTTTGTGCTGTTTGGATCTTTGATACCGTTCATGACGTTAAGGTAGATGATCATAGCTGCGAGTAGAAAACTGTGCGTCGAGAGGGAAGAGAGAAACCATCGGTTAAGTGCTAATGGACCTCCAGGAGATGCAGCTTGGTGTATGAGGCCCTGGCGATGTAGGATTTTCATTGAAGCATCAAGTCCTGCTTGCATCGAATATTGATACTCTGGATGTTCCCTAGCCTTCATAAGGAACTTTCGATGGAGCATACATCGACTCTTTTCGAAAAGCACTGATACACTAAAACGTTTGAGGATAGTACTTGGTGAGTCTGTCACAGTGATCTCGGATTCGTCAAGTCGAAGTTGCGGTGGAACCTTGTCGTATGCTTCACGTAATGATAAATCCAATTTCAGTACTTCGCCGAACGGCGGAAGTTGGAGTTTGTTGGCTATGGCCATAATCTTCCCAGCTTCGTCGCTTAACCTGCCTTTACAAAGAGCATAAGACATGGGCGTCATTTCTGATTCGGGGCGAGATGGGGGCAATTCTGTGCAATCTTCATCGAAGTCTTCATCCAGTAAGTTGCGCGGAGGTAGTGTATCGCTCTCGATTGTTTGTATCATCCCAGGGAGGCCATTGTGAAAACTGGCTAGAAGATCCAGCTGATTGATATGATACCACATGCGTCGTCGAGATTCTGCTTCAAATGGAGTGAAATGTGTCCCAATCTTACTCGAATCGCGATGAAGACCCATGCGAAGTGCCAGTCTGACAGCGACGCCCATCAATAAGTAGCACTGGACCTGATCATCTCGACTCATCAAAAACTCGACTTCCCCATAAATCATCATGGTTTCCAAGGTGTATCGAGTCGGCTTGGTGTAGTCTGAGAGTACAAGGCATTGTACACAATTCTCCTTATAGGCCCGAAGCATCTCATAAGGTGTGCCACGACTATCCGGATGAACCTCTCCTGAAGCAAGACCAGAGAGGGTAGCTAATGTGATAAATGCATAGAGGAGGCCAATAAAGATGATCGGAGTGTCTTCCGGATCCAGCCAAAACTGGCGATAGTGTTTATTGAACGTAGGTCTGTGAATGATGACTGAAAAGTCGTTAGCGGGAGGAGAGTTGCGTTTTAGTGAAGATCTTACATAAAGCCGGACTAGCAGAGTTGAAGTAACGAGATATTAGACGATCCACAGCAAGCCGTGGGGGAAGATTCGCCAGCATATCTGCTTTTCCTGAAGGCAATCCGACGTTCCACAGAAGTGAGTTGTAGTGGCTACTGCGCCCTCGGTCGGCGCCCTCGAGAGACTCCTCGAAGAAACCTTTCACTTCTTCTATCTGTGATATGTTAGTATATAGAAATTGGTAAGGAGGGTGTCCTTGCGTCTTCGAGTATAGCCGCCCAGTGAGTTGCTCCCACATATGTTTGTCCTTTGCTAAGAAGCACTTGACCAGACGCGGGAGTTTGTTGCCCGTTGGCCTGATCTTGACCATGGAGACTCGAAGGAATATGTACGCTACCGCTTGAAGCAGATCCGCTTCCATTTGGTATACCAGGAGAATTTGCAAGAGCCCCCTGAGCAGCCGGATTTTGAGCTGTCATGGCATCTTTCACTAAACTTTCAAGATGCTTCAATCTGTTTTGCAAGCTGACTACAGGCTTCCGCGTTGACATAGGAAAGGTGCACTGTGATGCTCTCCCCTTTCGAACACATTGCGAGCAGGGTTGCTGTCGGTTACATTTGAGCTTGCCATGGCGGCAGCTAGCACAGCTCAGTTGAGTTCGGTTCCGCTTCTGGACAGGAGAACTTGATTGCGAAGAGTGCACGGCTCCACCGTGACCTAGGTCATCCGCTGCGAGGTGTATACGTTCCATGTAGACAGCCGTTGATGTAGAACAAGGTTGATAGAAGGCCAGGTTGGGTGGAGCCAATGTCGTTAGAAACGGATTGTGTTGAAGTGGTGCCTTAAGTTAGGATCTTATGTATCCGTATCTACCCGACTTGAGAGGAGTGCCTCGTTCCAACAAAGAGCACCTGCGCCCCCTACAATTGTGAACTCTGGGAGGCCGTGAAGTCCATTGTCACGTGCAACCCCTTTCGTCGCGACTTAAAGTTGTCGCGAAATATTTTTTTCGAGCTCAAGTTACGAGCATCAAAACAACAACCCCGAACACAATGCCCACATCATAGCGAATGTCCCTGGGAAGTCGTATCGCGAAACGGGGCAAGGCCGCAGTGATTGCCAGTCTAGTCTCGACTCCCAGGGAGCCTTTATTGTTCCTTTATCCGCAATGGGTCAGAAATTCTTCAACTGCTTCTCCAGCAGCAGCAACCAGGCCCAGCATAAATGCTAGCGAATCGAACACGGCAAACCACAACCCGTCAACGAACTCGAAACGAACTTCTCTTACGACTCAAAAAGATGGCCCCAAGGTATCCCAACGCCCTTCCAAACCTGAAATACTTCGGTATCGACCTTTGGCCGTCTCGCCAGATCCACCTCAATTCGCAAAGAGTCCAGGCTCCGATGCACTTGTCGGCGATATCGTATTCCCAACACCACCCATCGAAGCCCCAGACCCTTCATCGACTTTGGCAGATATTGAGCGAAGAGTGAGCCAAATTCTCAGCACGGCGTACGAACGAGAGAAGTCTCAGATCAGTGCTCATTCAATACGAGAAGAATACCAAGAATGGAGGAGGGAAAGGACAGAAAACTGGGTTCCAGATTGGCGTTTGGTCCTCGATAGATTGCTCGAGACCACTATCTACCAAGGTCGGTGGTTAGACAGGCAGATACAAGTCGTCGTTCCCGAAGACGCCGCCAAAGAGCTGCTCACTGGTCTTGACAATTGTATATGGGATATTGGCAACAGCTATGGGTGCTCTGTTGGGCTAGGTCCGGGTCTAGGTCTCAAGCACGGTTCTGGAGCTTTTATTGTGTCCGGTTCGAAGAATGCCATTGCCAGAACCCTTGCAGATATCATCCGCATCGCTCCAGGTGCCAAGTTCATGATGACCGAAATTCTTCAACTTTCACTCGTGGAATCGCAGCCATCTGCTCCGGAAACCGCCAATGAGGTGAAAATACGGTCAGTCATCTCGACTGATCGAAGCAAAGCTGATCCTACGCTGCCGGAGAAGATACCAAAGCCATGTTCTTGGACACAAGCTTCGTTTTTGAAGTATGTCAAGGCCTTGACAAGTATTGAGCTCCCTAACAATCTTGGGACGAAGCAACGCCAATACTGGGACCAACATCTTGATATGCTTCGAGATCTTTTCAAAGAGCCAGATGAAGCTTGCAGAGCTGCGATTACACGGACAGCTTGCCATGAGGCTCTTCGATACTTCGTCAAAGTCAATAAAATTGAAGATGTCCGTGTTTTGTTCGTCCGCATGGAGCTGATGAAGATAAAACTCACCCCAGAGACATTCAACATCATGCTTCGCGGTGCCGCGAAACAGGAAGATCTTCATCTCTTCCATTTCATCCTTCACCTGATGCTCCGGCGAGGTTTCAGTCCAAACGGTGAAACTTGGAATAGCTTCATGATGACTTTATACCATTTCAAAATGAAGGTCTATGTGGCAAGCGCAATGAAACATAAGGGTCTTTTACGGCATAAGTCTACGATGAAAGCTGTTTGCGAACAATTGGTCAGGCCAGAAATTCAACTGTCGCTCGATGCATTTCAGGACCAAGAAGCCTTCACCTCCCATATGGACTCCCGATATGGACGAGAATGGCTTACCCAGTCCAGCGCCAACCACATCCTCCACGAACTTGGATCCCGTGGGCTCATATCCCGTTGCTGGGACTTTCTTCATTTCATGGACTCTCGGTTCATTAAGATCGATAACTACTCCATAAACACCATCCTCCAGCACTGCAGGCAGACTAAGAACCTTGAAGGAGCAATCGAGCTCTTGAAGCAGATTCCTCGTAGCTGGGATTTCCAACCGGACAAGGAGACTTTTCGAAAACTTTTCGACCTGGCATGGCATACCCATAGTCACAATGTGGCGAAAGTTGTATGGAAATATGCTTGTTTGCAGAATATGACTAATTTTGATATGCGAGATCTTGTACGGAAAAGCCTTCTGGAGGCATGGACATTCAACGCAGCTTATCGGTCATGGGACTCAGTGTCGCTTGGGACCCTCAAAAGGAACCCCAGAAGTGCGAAGCGTCGCTGGGAATTCAGTGCCGGATCTGTCATAATTGGCGGAAGCCTGGAGGGACATCCCATTCGACACATTGACCGCTTGGTGAACTCCAAGGATCAGGACACCCCCGGTATCTTGATAAAGAAAGACACGCGTGAAGAGCGGGAGCAAAGGAAGCAGTTGAAGGCGAAGATCATCACGCTTCGAAAGCCGGAACTAATGAAGGAGGGTTCGAAGATTCTCCCTATACCATTGAGGAGGAAACCGCTCTTGGAGGATTGGATTTATGAAGACTTCCGAGAGCATTTGCGGCTTGTAGAGAAGGAGTTTTGGCTCGATCTGCAATTTCCTCGACGGCCTGTCACTTACATACCTGAGCATTCCCTTGTGGAGATGTTGAGCATAGCGTTGAGGCGTGACCATTACTGGAAAAGGACGAGAACGAGGACTGATTCGATCAAGGAACTGGCATCCGACGGGGGCGACTCTGGAGGCCCGAAAAGGCTTCAGGCACTCCGTATTGCGAAGGAGCTGCCAAACTCGCCAAACTATAAGTATAAGAGTCTTAAATCGCTGGTGTACGGCGCAGAGCAGATTCCCGTCCGTGTTATCCATGATGGGAAGGAATGGCGTATGTATTTGTAGCCTTGGGTCGGGACAGATTTGGGCATTGGTGCAATGTTCCTTGCTGTATACAAGCTTTGTATCATATCACAGGCGTTTAGGTAAATGGAAGTACGATAGTATGTGTATGATACCAACCTATACGAAGCAAATTATCCGCTCAAGTTATACACAGGCGCCCCATTCCTAGTGACACAATCATGAAAACATAAACAAGAATCCATACCAAACTCCATCCGTTCCCAACACCCATCCTTATCTCAACTCTTCAAGTGCCAACTCTGTAACTGACAAGCGTATCCACCTTGTGATTTGTCGTACTGAAACTCCTCAATTGCACCTTCTCCCCATTCTTGATCTCCTTCGCATCGCTGTCACCCCACTCCATAGGCACCTCTGAATCTGCGTCCGCGTATACCAGGACATTGAATGTGCAGTCGCCTTCTAATTGTGGGAGGAAAGTTACTGAAGCTGTAATTTGTCGGAAGATGGATTGAATCTCTGACTGTATCTCTGCTTCGGTTTTCTCTGGTGCTGGAACAGGTGAAGCGTCTCTATCATCCCAGTCAGCTTCCAATCACCCGCAAACTCCCCAATCTTCAAGCCAGGAAAGGGACACTCACTCAGGCGCAGCATTCTCCTTATCCGCCACTCTCTTCGAGCTCCCCTTCTTACTCCCCTTATTAAAGATCTGCACATCAAACTGCCACCTCTCAACATGCTCTCCCGTATCCTTACTCGTAATCACCACCACTAATTTCGAGATCTTGCCTCCGATCATCCATTTGTCGAGCTGGGACATGATCTTCTTGATGTAGGCTTTGACTTGGTCATCGGAGGATACGAGCATCGTGAGGCCATATTTCTTCACGGCGGTGAAGTCTTCGGCGGGGTAGACGCCTCGTTGGAATCTGCAGGTTTTTGTTAGCTGGGTTCAGGATTCTTGGAGGGGGAGGGAGCGTACAGGATTGTGTTTATGGAGTATTGGAACTGTGGGTGTTAGTATGGATTCGACGTGACAGTGCGCGCAAGACGTACGAATTCTGCGACCAGCTTGGAAGATCCTGTACAGCTGTTATTGATGCTCGTAGATGAATGGCAGAGACCGTACCTTTCAGCGAGAGCTTATGGACCTTCGATTTATCTTTCTCTCGTTCGACAGACATGTTTTCGGCTTGTTTTCGTCAATTGTTCTTGCGATTGATTGTTCTGAAGTTTGGACGAAATGGTGTTGACAATGGTTGACCCAGCAATCGGCTGTTTTCCGCCAATTGAATCGCACCTCTCTCAAGCTTCAATAATTTTTTGAGCAGCCAAAGTCCAGCACGCCAATTGACATTCCCAGCATTCGTCTCTATGCAGCGATGTCCACTCTCCCTCCTCCGGCTCCCTAGCTCCCTCCGGGTTCAATATGCCTCCCAATTCCTCATACCTCTCTCTTCCTCGCCTCTCCGAACCTTTACTACCTCGATAGCACGCCATGCCTCACCCTCCAAACCCGTCTCCGACCTCGAGCGCCGGATCAAAGACATACCAATCGAGCGATTTCGAAACTTCTGTATAGTAGCACACGTCGACCATGGGAAATCGACGCTCAGCGACCGTCTTCTCGAACTCACAGGCACGATTGAACCCGGAGGCAATAAACAGATTCTTGACAAGCTAGATGTTGAGCGCGAGCGTGGAATCACTGTCAAGGCGCAAACATGTTCTATGCTCTACAATTACAAAGGAGAAGATTACCTGTTGCATCTAGTCGACACACCCGGACATGTAGATTTCAGAGCTGAAGTCTCGAGGAGTTACGCAAGTTGTGGAGGAGCGCTCTTGCTCGTTGATGCAAGTCAAGGTGTGCAGGCTCAGACTGTGGCGAATTTCTATTTGGCATTCAGTCAGGGGTTGGTGTTGGTGCCGGTGGTAAATAAGATTGATCTCCCGCATGCGGATAGTGAGAGGGCGGTGGAGCAGATGCAGACTGCATTTGAGTTGAAGCCTGAGAACGCAGTGTTGGTCTCTGCGAAGACGGGTCTGCATGTGGAGAAGATTCTGCCGGCGGTGATAGAGCAGATTCCGTGTCCGATCGGGGATCATAAGAAGCCGTTGAGGTTGTTGCTTGTGGATTCTTGGTATGATAATTATAAAGGGGTTATTCTGCTGGTGAGGATTTTCGATGGGACGGTCAAGGCGGGAGATCAGGTTGTTTCGTTTGCGACGGGGCTGAAGTACTATGTGGGTGAGGTTGGGATGATGTATCCTGATCAGACCCCGCAAAGTAGCTTGAGAGCTGGACAGGTGGGGTATATTTACTTCAACCCTGGCATGAAGAAGAGCCAGGAGGCGTTGAGTGGAGATACATACACGACTGTTGGATCTGAACATTTGGTGGAGGCATACCCTGGATTTGAGGAGCCTAAGTCCATGGTCTTTGTGTCAGCATTCCCTGTTGATCAAAGTGATTTTGGCCACCTGGAAGATTCGATCAACCAGATTGTCCTCAACGACAGAAGTGTCACTCTACATAAAGAGGCTTCAGAAGCATTAGGTGCAGGCTGGAGGTTAGGATTTCTCGGAACTCTCCACTGCTCTGTCTTCGAAGACCGCTTACGACAAGAACACGGAGCCAGCATCATCATCACACCACCAACTGTGCCCTTCAGAGTACTCTGGACTGATGGAAGAGAAGAGATCATCCAGTCTCCAACCAACTTTCCTGATACAGACGTTAAGAGTCAATTCATCGCAGAACTTCAAGAACCCTACGTCGCCGCAACCATTACTCTCCCAGAAGAATACCTCGGAAAGGTTATCGAACTCTGCGAAGCCAATCGTGGCGAGCAGAAAGAGCTCAACTTCTTCACTGCCACCCAAGTCATCCTGAAGTACGACCTGCCTCTTGCACAACTCGTAGACGACTTCTTCGGCAAGCTGAAAGGCGCCACGAAAGGTTACGCAAGTCTCGACTATGAAGATGCCGGTTTCCGACGTAGCAGCATTACAAAAATGCAACTTCTAGTCAACAAAGAGCCCGTTGATGCTGTCGCTCGAGTCGTGCATACATCTCAGGTCGAACGCATTGGTAGACAATGGGTCAAGAAGTTCAAAGAGCATGTCGATAGACAGATGTTCGAGGTCATCATTCAAGCTACGGCGGGAAAGAGGATTGTAGCGAGAGAGACGATTAAGCCGTTCAGGAAGGATGTGTTGGCGAAGCTGCATGCATCGGATATTAGTCGGAGGAGAAAGTTGCTTGAGAAGCAGAAGGAGGGAAGAAAAAAGCTTAAGGCTGTGGGGAATATTACGATTGATCATAAGGCGTTCCAAAAGTTCTTGGCTAAGTAGATGTGGACTGGAAAGGGAATGCTTGTAGGTATACTGTACATTATGTATAAAGATTCCGCCTTTTGTCTAATGCTCTACGTGTGTGGTCGGGTGGTCATTTCTTTCTGTGTTCCTCGTGTTTTGTTTACCCTCACATTCAATCTTACAGTCGTATATTCTGTTGTATTCTTCGCATGTACCTGCTTTTTGCTAGTTGATACCAACCTACGTCCTCTGCAGCATCTCCTTAGTATCTAAAGTTCCTCGATTTGTTGCGCATCGTAGACTTAAGCGAAGACACCGTCGATTGTCAAGCACTTCGCTTGCAAGGAGTTCGAGGACTTGGTGTGCGTATCGCATGATAGGCGAGAGAGTTCGTCTTCTCGTCAATGGCCTCGCTTCCAGATCCGCAGAGCCTCCACAAGCTACTCAAATTGTATGAAGTAACGAATTCATGACAGTCCTTCGAGGAGTTTTTCTCAGAGGCGGGAGAGGAGAGAGGTCTGAAGATGGGTTTGTGTCGCTGCGTCAACAAAACGTTATTTTGGCCTTCGACACCCCCACTGCTGTCATTCCATATAGTTTTCGTTCGGATCAGTATCAAAAGGTATTCAAGCCCACATCAGATTCTGTCTTCGCTCCCCGCCTTCTTCCTCGCCTTGCTTTGCGCCTTCCTCCTCAAAAATTGAGATCTTACAAAACCTTGCAGTAATATCCTCCAAAAAGATTGCAAAACAGTAGTAAATAGAAGTGAAAAACTTGTCACTCCCAGAGGTAACGTAGGAGAGCTGGAAAAACGGCTGGCCATACCATTTTTTTGAAGGAGCAAGTATGCGGTCTTGGCCATGCGACTTGGTCGTTACACCAAGAAGCAGACGGCTATACTTAGAGAACACTGTGTTTATTTAAATTTATAAGGTATGCTTGGGAGATATGACTGTGTGAGGCACGTGCCAGAGGCTAGCTGATTTGGGAGTGCCATTGGGTATCAGGTCCCAGATTTCCATTTCCAACTTAAGGTTGCACGTTTCTTGGCCAGAATAGCATAGCTTGCAAGTGTACAGCACCATCGATCTGCAACAGAAATACATGGCTAGGTTATGTTGCATATCGCAAACCAAATGCCGACTCAAACCGCACAACACTTTGTCGAGTCGAATCGGGCACGGAAGGTGCAACGGGTGATCCATGCGGGTGAATGCGGCTCTTAGTGGGCTGAACCGAAACTTTATTTGAGAAGCTTTTGTCGGCTTCCACGATTTTTGCGCAAACCGTCACGTTACAGGTGATCATATGTATTTCTCATATCATGAATTCTCTGCAGCCGCCTCCCTCGATCCTGGATGTCACCAGGGGCCAGACCGAAGGAAGATGGCGGCGAACGTGATACCACCGAAGCGAGCAGCAAAAGGGGCATTTCTGAGAAACTTAATTTCTAGAGTGTGAGAAAAGACATAGACTTCAGATGAGTCTGAGAATGGGTATTTGAAGCTGTTGGATTCATTCATTGTTAGCTAGTGGCAATTACCCGGCCGTTATTTTGTCACTCGAAAGTCAGCAGTGCAGATTGTGCAGTCAAGATTCAAATTCGCCTTTGCTTCAAAACGGTATAATGGTGACTAATTTTTCAAGTCCCAATCGTAATCCTATTCATACTTCACTTATTCAATTCATATCCCTCTCTCGAACAAGATCATACTGACAATCGAAACACATCTCGACATTGCCAGCTGAGTTCATTCACAATGGCACCCGTCACACCCTCCGCACCCTCTGACGTAGGATATGCAATCCGCGCCGGCCCAAAACTATGCATGGAATTTTTCCAAAACCTAATGTTCGATATCCAGGACTCGAAACCCAAGGACCTGTCTCGCCTTCCAACCAAGGACAAGCTCACATGGGCAGTCCAAGAATGTCCGAACGGCATCGATAGTCTATACCATGCTTTTCTATTTTCAAAGGATGAAAAGAAAACTGCATTCGTAGCCGCACTGGGAGAATTCGATTCTGAATATGAAAATGAATCGACACCATCACCATCGCCACTTGGCGATGAAATTTTCGACCTTTTGACACCTACCAACGGCACGAGTTCCATTCCAATACCTACTGGTATGGAAACACCAGGTCCGATGAAGAACTTTGGCAGGGACTTCGGCATTGTAATTTCAGTAGTCACCGCAATGTTTATCATCATTGGGCTCGGTATTGCCCTCACGATATACAACAAGCGACGAAAGCAAAAACGCGACGTCGACCGAAATGCACGTACGAGACGAATTCTAGCGGTGACTGATCCTGAAGGAAGAGCTGAAAACACTGTGAGAGGCGAATGGAGAGGAATGGCTAGGATACAAGAGGAAAAGCAAAATGAACAGCGTCAAAGTGCGCAAGGCTTCGAGTTGCAGCCGATGAGTAGACCGGAGGTGAGGCCTACCCGGGATGACAGGATCTTGGCGGCGATTTTGGATGCGAAGAATGAGCAGTTGAGGATACCTGAGAGGGCTTTTTCACACCGTAGCAGGTACTAGAAATTCTAAGGAGGTAGGCAGGCGCTGAGGATATTGAACAACGTATCTGAAACGGTAGGATGACTGACTTCGAAACCGTTGTTGGTTGGTGCGTGCATCAAATACATTAAACATAAGAAAATGTATTTCATACGAGGAGTCCCATTGAACTCGCTACACCAATTGATCTGCATCTTGTTCCACTTTCTCCTCTTTTGATAGAAAGGATGGGAATTTGAGTGCAAGCAGTGTAGTAAGAGAGCTATGAACCTGCAGGGAAGGCGCGGTGATTTGGCCAGAAAGTGCACATGATTGATAGGCAGGAACTACCCGCGAACCAACTAAATGATGCTTCCCTTCCCCACGTTCTCCAAAATGCCCGCTGTCACTCGAAGTTTGACGTAGCGATAGGTCTTCAAACGAGCTTGAACTTGCAAAGTTTACCACGTTCAACTCGGGACAGAACTAGACTGGAGATCTCAACATCCAAAACCGGATATAGGAACCTTCACCTCCATACTTTCCCAAGTCAATCTCATGTTTCTCAACAACCTTCCATCCATTCTTCTCATAGGCAACCCGAGCCTGTGGGGTACTCGTGAGCCATATCTTTGCGCCCAACTCGTCACCTTTTTGTTTTCCCCATTCCAAAAGCTTAGACCCTATCCCTCGGCGCTGGTAATCTGGGTGTACGAAAAAGAATGACAGATCTTGTACCCGCATCAACAAGAATCCGACCCGTCTGAGTTACAGATGAAAAGCAGTGGGGGGATACGGAAACATACGCATATCTTTCGATTCATCAACATCCCTATCGTGAAACTGTCTTGGGCCTGCCACTTTCTCTCCCCACAACTCCATATTCACTCCTGGCAAATCTGGCAACCCAATTCCCTTTTGCCCTAACCCTGCCTGGCTCACTACAACTTTCTCTTTCGGCATGATCCAAGTCACGAATCCAACTATCTTCCCACTCGCATCATCCACAGCTTTGAAGGTGATTCTTCCCTCCTTTTGCACGGGAGTGAACAATCCCTTCTCTGCAATCATGTCGTGAGTTCCTTCTTGTGCTGAGCCCCATATGAGTGGGTACGCGGCATCGCAAGCAGCAAATGCTACTGTTGTCAGTGACGCTATAGCCGAGGCATCCTCTTCAGCTGCTAGCGAGATTGAGAGAGCTGAGGCTGACATATTTGCATCATGTAACGATTCAGGAGCTTGCATTAGCGAAGGAAAGAAGGAAGCTTCGTTTGAAGGACGAGAGAATTTAGGCAGCTGCCTGTAGACAGGGATCAACTTTTCTGTACGAATTAGGAAGGTAGTAACAAAGGATCACATGATAAGCTCTGTGGGAATCGCAGGATAATCTTGAGTAGGAGTAGGACCGTGTATTGTATTGGGGTGCTTGATGATTCGTTTGTCTGCCTGGGAGGTTGGGAAAGGGTATTCGGCAGCGCTGTTAACGAAGTGCAGCTATGCCGCTTTCCGGGATCTCGCTCATATCGGATTATGATTGCCGCAGTACTAATATTCCTGAGAGGTCTGGTTCTAGCTCTGGCTATAGGAAAATCTGGGGGTTTGTCTCTCCTATCTCCCACGTAGAGTAATGCTTGCTATGGTCCCTTGATGATCTTGCTTAAGTCCGGCCTCACGCCTGCTGGGACAGGAGCAAGAAACTTGAAAGTCATTGAAAAGACAAGAGACACAGAGGGTAGTTCTGGGCAGGAAATATGGCTTTCATGAGTCGAAATAGAACGGACTGGAGCATATTGATCACGAAGGAAAGGGAATTATGGATGAACGTTAACATGGGACGACGCATAGCAGCACGGCAGGGAAGGTGAAAGGCGAAAATGCGAGAAAACATCGACTGAACACAATTTGGAGCGTACGCATGTAGTCAATAGAGGGGAAGGAGAACTCACAGAAGGGGAAAAGACTTCAAAGAAATTGGGAGCTCGAGGAGAGGAGAGGAGAGAAGCGTCGTGACCAGCGCGTCTCGAGCGCGCTTTGATAATAGTCTCGGCAAACGCCATGGCCCCCTGGTCGCGTCGCCCAAAGTAAACATACAGTAATATCAGCTCCTTTTCTTCTCCTCTCCTTATTGTAGCAGTAATTGTCAGAAGTTTTCCCTGGTGTGTATCTGAGTCCTTCCGCAAATCAGCATGCAAGACAAATACCAACCGGATGTTGTTACCTACGAGGACTTCGAGTTCAAGAGGAAGTATGGCAACCATCCATCGAAGGAAGCAAAACCTCTAGATGACATGCGTCTGAATGCCATTCCTGAGACAATTGACTTGCGTAAGAAGGATGGAGATGCCTTCCTTGAGAAAGCAGAGTTGATTGTCCTTGTTGAATAGAGAGCGTAAGTTGGCCCTTCTGCAAGATCGAGACTGTTCCTGACATTGGTACAGACGTCGTGCAAAAACCTACAACTCGAGTCACGGCGAAGCTGCTGCGAGCAACACCGCTGTGCAGATTCGAGAGACAGCTCGGAAAGCTTTCTCCGAATTCGAAACCAAGAAAGATGGCATCAATGCCGCCATCAAGACCCTTCAAGAGCTGGCTGGAGTTCCTCTCCCTATGGCGACCCTCATCCTGTCAATGTACGATCCCCATCGAGTGCCCTATTTTTCAGACGAATTGGATCGGTATGTGGATTGGGGTGCAGCTAAGAAGGAAGGTCGACGTGCGACGAAGAATGTGTCACATACCATGAAGGAATACCACCATGTCTACGATAGAGTTCAAGAGATTCGGGAGAGGATCAAGAAGGAAAGCGGCAAGGCGCCTTCGGCCGTCGATATCGAGATTGCAGCCCACAGCATCGGTCTCACTGCTGCGGACACGGTCTTGCGTGAGAAGAAAGACACGAATGCAAAGGCATTGGTGCCTGAGGAGAAACCAAGGAAGAAACGGAAGACGAAGGCAGAGATATACGAGGAAGAGCATCCACGGGGATCCGAGAAAGACATCTTCAGACATATCCACAACACTGTCGACAGAGGCCGCGATGCATCACCAACATACGATGAGTGGGGCTGGGAGATGGATTACGAAAAGTGCATGCAGTGGGACAAGCCGATGTACCGCAGTCAACTGAAGCCGACCAAGTCCAAGATGAAGAAAGAGGAAGATCACTTCGAAAGGCAACGCAGAGAGTTGTATCGAATGGCAGAGCTCATGGAAGATGACATTGGAGACCAGAGCTCCCATTCTTTTAGTCGCTGGAATGCGTCGATCAAGGAAGAAGCATACAAGGACAGAGTGAGGACCGATCTTGGACAAAAGACATATCAAGTGCCCATTGAGACTTTTGAGAAGTGGCATAAGATGGGTTTCAGAGCCAAGCCAGGTGAATTCGACCTTGAGAATATGTCACCGGAGCGGAAGAAAAGATATGGTGACATGCGAGTTGGATGTGCTCTCAGAAAGTGAGTTGTATTCTGGCGACAATCTTCTGTTGATCTGTACAATAATGTATCTGTATTTCACATATCTCATGCACGAACATGTTTATATATCAATATAGTAATAATGACCACTTTAATTCTCCATCTTCAGAGAGTGTACTAAAAGAGTGCTCATTGTCCTATTTTGAAGTCAAGAATCTTACAAGAGTACCTGATCACGGATATCTATCTTGAGAATCTGACAACATTGTGGCCTCGAGGCCTCACATTGTCTGGATTTGACCTTGTAGTAACTGCTTTACTTCGCCATTTCTCATTATCTGCAATTCTAGCAACCGCCTAGCTGCGAGGCCTGAGCTTTCACGCCTTTACGTCTCGAACCAATAATCCAGAGACGACAAGCTTCATAGAAAGACTGGCAAACAAAGTTGCTCTCCATTCCGGCAGTAGCAACTCAGGCATAGAGCAAGTGGAATGATCTGATACAGATTACAATGTATTTCTCTCATTGTTTCCTATGCTATCACTGCCACTTCACCAACCACCGATCAATGATCGACACATATGATACCAAGCAACCCAACCATGCAACGCCCGCAAGCTATGCACCCAGAACCCACACTTTTGCTCCGCCCAATGCATGTAATTGTTACTCAAAGAAAAGCCCGGCCTCTTCCTTCCATTCCATCATATCCATCCTTTCATTCGTGTACCCGTTCCCTCATACCTCATATCTCATCACGACCACTTGATATCTCCACTCGGTGGTCTCGTCCTCCGTTTCGAATTCAGCTGTGGTGCCGTCCCACTTGCTTGAGCAGGAGAAGCGGCCACAGATCTCGACTGCTCTCGTAATCTCACTCCGTTCTCCCTTCTCGTTGTCGAGTCATCGCTTGCTGATACAGCAGCCAACGACGATCTTGATCCGCGAAGCATTGATGTCCGCGGTAATCTGCTCTTGCTCATCGACGAGCTTCCGACGACTTCCCCACTTGTTCTGCGTGTCATTTGAATCTGAGATCCATCTCTGCTTCTCGGTCTGTAGACGATGTCACCGCCGCTTGGAACACCTGCGAGGCGTCGAGGCGTGACGCTCCCGTCTATGAATGCGGAAGACTGCGAGACTCGGTTGTGGTGTGTAGGCGTCATTGGTGCTGTTACACTGTGTTGTAGGGAGGGAGGCGTGAAGGTACGTCTAATCTGACCTGGTCGAGGTCGTCCTCCACTGCTAGTCTCGGAGTTGGAGTCTAGGTTCGCTTTGACGAGCTCACTTGCCATATTTCTGACCAGGACGGCGTTGTCGTTCTCAGCAAGGCGCTGGACTTCCTCAAATAGAGGATGAGTTCGAATACTATCTGCCTCCTCATCGCTAGGATCGCAGATACTGCGGACGATACGCAGTAGATTCAGACGTACCACAGCTTTCTTGTGGTTAAGCTTTTGAAGTATTCCCGAGAACAAATCGGCCCGGGCGAGGGAAGCTGCAACCGGCGAGCTCAATCGAAGTAGCTTCTGTAAAGGTTCGAGGAGGTTGTAGTCGAATGCGCTAGCCTTGTGTGCTGTGAAACACTTGACAATGGCTTCTGTGAAGTTACCTTCTAGTAAGCACTTCTCGACTTTGGCGGTCTCTTCTTGGAGCCTGGGCAGGAAGTCAGTATCTTGTCGCAGAGTAAGTATGCTTATAAAGCTTACCAAATGAAGATGGCATCCAACGCAGTGACCTGCCAGTATTGGTCTTCCAACAAGGAAACGTAGAATTGCAGCCCTTTATTTTGCCATAAGTATTTACGTCCCACCTTTCCAGAATGGGCCATATCGCATAGTATTGGCAAGGCAAATTCTTTCGGTGGTCTCTTTGTCTTCATGATCTTCTGTAGCAATGGTATGATACCATTGATAGCAGCATCCTCTTGGCGTACCTTGCTAAGCCGGCAAAGATTATACATGGTGTTCAAGACTTGGTTCGAGATCTCGCGGAAGTGATTTGCGTCCTTCTTCATGCTTGAGCTAAGGAGATCTATCAAAAGCTCGATGGCGTTCGCGGCGTGCAGGCTGTCCAGGGTAGTCGATAGCATGGATAGATTCTTGATGAACTTCAGCATGGTGATCTGGTGCGCGGGAGTCATTCTTCGAAGATCCTTAAGGACGCCTGAGTAGCATTAGCAAATGATGAAGAACATGAAACGGATAGTCATACGTTTGAGGACAACACGGTCTGCCACAACCTCTTTGACATAGTTCTCTGCTTGCGAGAAGAGGTAGAATATGTTCACGATACGACCTTCAATGAGTTCAGAGAGCTCATCTTCCTCGTCAAGTACGCGGTCCAAGACTAGGGCAAGAGGCGATAAGATTTTGCTCCTTGAGAAGATACGACAGAAATCGTTCTTTGGTGTTGGCCCCTGACGTTTCGTTAGTTTTTTGATGGTCATCTAGTAAAAGTTGGATAATCACCTGAAGCTCGAATACATTCCAGATGCCGTTGACACCGATCAGGACCAAATCTCTCGCCTCATCGTAATCCTCGTCAAGGAACTCGACTAGAACGTTGAGACCACCAGCACTGACGAACATCTGAAGTGTCAAGGTTGATGTCTGATACATCTGTCTCACAAATGCTGCTGCTTCGAGACGAATGTCATTAGAGTACTGCCTCGCAGCAAACTTTGTGATGATTGGAATGCCTCCAACGAAACACAAGTTCTCTTGGATTTCGACATCGTTCAGAATAATCTAAAATTGTTAGAAATTGTGCTGCTATGAGAAAAAAGGTCACTTACAGTGTTGACGACCTTTAGGAGCCGCAAAATCATTGGCTGCCGACTTTTGACAGTGCAAGGCTCCAGGATCTCCAGAATAGGAAGCATGCCGTGTGCACTAATTATGAGACTCTTCGCATCTTCTGACTCATACAAAACATCAAGCTGCCTCATGTCAATAACGCTATCAATGGCTAGCGATTTGGAGAAGCTTACCAGTTGTTCAGACACATCTTCAATAAGGTCATGTTCTTCGGTTACCTTCAAAGAGCTCACTAAGCCTTCAACCAGGGTGCAGAGTCTCGCGTGCTTGTCACGAGCAATGTTCGCTTGCAGATCCATCTCATCAAACCCTTGCTCCAAAGATGCGAAAGGGTCGTCTTCATCATCTTCGTCTCCGAGCCAGGAATTGTTGGAAAGTTTCGAATGCAGCATCAAAGCTCCTACGCCATCTTCAGAGCCTCTGTCGCTTTCGTCCTTTTCCACAATAGCATCGTCTTTTCCAAAGATATCGGAGAAGTCCTCATCGTCTTCGTCTTCGGCATAACGTTGAATTTCCACAGATGATCTTGTCCGCCGCATGGCTTGCTCTTCCGTCCGTGGAGCAGCTTTCCTCCTCATACTACCATTTGGAGCAACTGGAGAGTTTGCTGATCGCGGCAGGGTTGTAAGGTCAGATGGGTGAAATAGCTTCGGAGAAAGAGCGTCATCCTGTCTCAGGTTAGTCAAGTAGAAGGGCGATGGGTCGGAAAGCATACCTTGATGATGCTCAGCCGCCTGTCGAAAATACTGTCATTGTCTACGAACAAATCTGAGTAGTCTTCGACAGACTGCTCGCGATACATCACTGCTGGTCTCGCAGGCAGGGCAAATTTGTGTGCTACATGTGCCCCTACCTGTGCTTTGACAGGGGATTTTGGCCTCGGTGGCTCACTTCTTGATGTTTTCCTTGAGGTTGACTTTGAAGCCACAGCAGGCTTGATGTTCTGTGTGACTATTATAGGTTTTATCTTATACGGTCGAATCGTTTCGAGTTCGTGGGTGTCTGGCTCCACATTTTTGCGAGGCCCTTTAATGGTGACTAAATCTCCTTCGAAATTGTTGTCCCAATTGTCGTTTTCGTCATTAGGGACTTCGAAGGAGGCGAAAGCTTTCAGGCGATCAGATGACAGCATGCCGCCGAAGTTGTCATGGGGCTTGAATTGGGGTAGATGAAGTGCACTGGGAGAGATGGACGATGCAAAGTCATCGTCCCAGTTATCATTTTCTGGAAAGACTCAGTACTCCCACCATTAGAGACGTTCTTGAGAGACATACCTGGGCTTTCCGGTGATCGAAATGCTTCCGCCTGATTCTTGGGTTTCGCAAGCTGAAGAGGTCCTTTAGCAGGAGTGATCAATGCTGCCGGTTTTTGGTCACTGTAAGGGTCTCGTAATGGCGGATCTCGTCTTGGTGGCATAGGACTTGCTGCGTTTGACCTCGTCGAAGCACGGAATGATCCTGCGCCAGTTGGCGATTTCAAGGCTTCGTTCCACTGCTTGACTTCCTCAACTGCTTCACTGAAATTCGCAGGCGGCTTGGCTACAGGAGCGTCACTTCGCCGTGAACCTACAATCCAAGCGTGCTTCAAAAGCTTCCGTGCCGACACCCTCAAGTTCGGATCTTTTTGAAAGCACTGCATGAGGAAGTCTCGAGCAGCCTATAAGTGTTAGTGAATAAGGATTGTCGTACTGAAGATGACTTTTAAACTTACAGGAGAAACTCCTTCTGGTAAGGGAGGATGATCATCATTAACAATGGCAAAAAGTGCTGGCATAGGAGCCAACTTGTGATATGGTGGCCTCCCTTCCAAAAGCTCGATAACGGTGCAGCCCAAACTCCAAATATCAGACGCGGGGGTAGCTCCTGACAACTGGATAATTTCAGGTGCCATCCAATATGGTGTGCCCACAACTTGTGCTTCTTTGTCAGCACCAGTCAAAGTGCTTGTCGAAACCCCGAAGTCTGCAAGCTTGACCTTGCCATCTTTCGTCGTGAGAATGTTCGCTCCCTTGATATCTCGATGTATGACACCTTGGTCGTGCAGGTATTGTAATCCAAGGAGAATCTGGCCCATGTAGACTCCAACCAGGTTCTCAGGGAACTTGCCATAGCTCTTGCATATCGAATGTAATGATCCGTTTTCGCAGTACCTGGGAGATGTAAGTAAAGCTCCAGACTTGGATGTATCTGCCAGAGCTTACTCCAATATTATGTTCAGGCAGTCGGACGACTTAACGAAACCCAGATATTTGACAATATTATCATGCTAATTCATGTTAGTAAGTCTGCCACATACATCTTTCTTCGTCTGAAGCACTCACATTAAGGTTTTTCAGCAGGTCGATTTCGGCCTAGATATAGCACGTCAGTCCAGCCCCATGCAATTCAGGGTACCTCATACCTCAATGTTCCGCAACTCGCTCTTGGGAAGATCTCCGAGCTTGATTTGCTTCACAGCAACCGCCTCTCCCGTTCCCCAATTGAAGGCTTTGTAGACAGACCCAAAAGCACCTTTCCCGAGGCATTCTCCTAGACGCTATTGCAGATATGAGCAGCTGTATCTTCTTCTTCGGTATAGAGACGTACGTAGTCCTTGAGACCTGGATCCTGCACTGCTTTCTCCTTCCCCGCTCCGCCATCTTTTCTCGGTGTCCCTGGATTCCTCTCAGTTTTTCCAAGACCATTTCCAGCCCCTGATCTGCCATTCGCTTGCCGATCCGACGAAGGTGGATGATGGGAGACCATGGCCGATGTCGAGGCCCAGGAACGGGTTTCAAAAGAGGGAGAGGAGAGGTCGAATGCTCTGGCAGATGGAGGATCTCATCCCAACCATGAATGCTCGCGTTCGTGGACAAGGTCCTAGTTTCAAGTCGCGGTATCGCGGGGTTAAGAGAACTATAGTCAAGGTTGCGTATAGAGGCGGTTCCTAGCTTGGACAGGCGAGTAGTCGGATTCACTTCGCGGGTGTTGAGGGCAGCTTGAATTGACAAATAGCGTGCCACATTCTCTGCTGAAGTGTTCAGTATCAATGTTCCCTTAAAAAAGTATTCGTGCGCCGTTAAGAGAAATTGGCAATGACAGAATGACAAACAAGCGTTGCTGGGATTCGCGACCTGCATGTAAGGCTGAGGTTGGTCGATGCACGCAATGCTAAACAAGAAAGATCATTGGACCGAGATGTATCGCAACATTTATGTTTCACCTTTTGTTTTCAAGGTTCTTGATCAGTCATTCGGTTCTATTGTCTTATAGCCAATCATCGAGCTTAGTATTTTACGAGCGTGTCTCGCCGTTGGGGCAGTTATCAACACGTCCGCCAATCAGCTGTGTTGTTCCTGTCAGCAAATAGCCCTGACTCTGCATGATCGATGCGTCGAACGCCATATTAATCATAGAAGCCACTTAAAATCCCTCGAGACAAACGCAAGATGAATGCAACGTATGCAATATGTTCAATTGAAAACTGTCTTTGTAATCACCGCTATTGTAAAGCTCCCCCAACTCCAGCGCAAATGTTCCAGCGAACCTCGGACTTTTGAAAACTAGTCAAAACACGCTGTTGTACAAAATGGTATCACAACCCTCGCCCATAAGAAATCCGTGTGCTCATTAACTTTTCGTATGTATATCAGGTCGTAGGCTCGGTAGGCTCTCGACGAATGTTGCGACTGAGACCAGCTGACGCCCACCACTCGTCTGGGATCTCATCCCTTTCGGCAAGTCGTGAGATGATTCGAAGCATTCCTCCCAAGTGCTCTGTATCTGTACCACCATTTCGGGCCGCGCGGTCTGCTCTAGAAGTAACCACATCTGCATAAGTCCTCCAGAAACGGCCTCCTCGTGTTCGGTTGAGGTCCTGGAGCTCATAGATATCTTCCTCATCCTCATCTGTATTTGAACCCGATTCCGATATGTCACAATCAAGGACGTTTGTCGAATCTCCATTTCGGTCCACACTAGTCATAGAAGTACTGGCTGAGGCAGGCCCAGAGCCAGACGACGACGATGCTGCGGCTGCTGCAGATGATGCGAATGAGGATCCAGCACTCGGTGGTTGTGGGTCGGGTGTAATGCTAGTAAGGAGGATGTCCCAAGCAGCGCCATTCTCAGGACTCAGGCTTCTATCTCTATCACCAAGCCCATCTAATCGCGCCTGACGTATAAGCCGTTGAGACCGCTCCATGTTATTAGATGCTCTATTTAGAGCCTGTACTCGATCGGACAGAGCTGCTCGTGTTGCGCGCTTCAAGAAAGTCAGCAAACATTTCGGAGACCAATTGAGATAAGACGGGTGTTTAAGGGTTTGGAGTATCTGAAATGTACAATGCTGAGTGGACTTTTGTACTTACGTCTGCGTATGGTGGTCCTCGAGTGAAAATGAAATCAGAGTCCTCGAGCGGGGGACGTGGAGAAGTATCAGCAGCAGCAGAAACAGGTTGATGAGATGGTGAGCGAGCAGGTGTCAATGAGGAAGGTCGAGGCGAGCTGATTCCGGGACCAGTACGAGGCATATAGTTGAGGTCGGCATCGGTATAGGGGGGTGTTGGTGCTGGACGTCTTCTAGCCATTCTTCTCAAATCTTGTCGTACGGCTCTCAATCGCAAAATCTCCCTCTGCCTATCCTCGGTACCAGAATAATCGCGCGATTCTGGCACCGGTGGCATGAATGGGCCATCAATCTCGTTGCTCGGCGGATGTTGGCGCTCAAAGCTGAGCGTGTCCCGAAGTCTCATTCGCTCTTGTTCAAACCATCCCATTGATCGCGTCTGAGGGTCGCGTGCTTCACTCAGGGTAGAGGCCGCAGCCTGTCGGTTTTCCGATGCCTCATATTCTTCTGGCTCTGCAACCATACCAAGCATCCTCCTTCGAAGCTCTGCTGACGGACGTGCATGAGGACCCCGAACAGTGCGCTGTCGGCGGATTGAAGATCGCGGACCTGACGTAGCCTTCTCTGCGGATTTCGCAGCGAGCTCAGGCTCGACGGGAGTGATGAATAAACTTTGATCTGGTCAGTACTGGATGAAAAACGAAGGGGCTGAATGCACTCACGGCAGGCCCATTTTGACTGATTGAGAGGTCGGAAAAAGTTATCAAGATAGTGAGGCAATGGTTCAGAAGAGTTGTGCGACAATAGAAATGAGTTCGTTGATGATGCTCCGACAGCAGGGTGGTTCTAAGTGTCGTGTGTTGATGGGTTGTTGATGCAGAGACGCTCTTTCCTTTCGCGACGACGGCGGCGGCGAGATTTACTAGCGTAGATCAAGTGAGCGCTAAATTCAACGCTAGCCGCTTATGCAAGAAATAGACAGGGGTAATAAATAACCGTGAGCCTCCACCTCCGTGCTAGGAATCTTCTTCTTCACCTCTTCACTTCATGAACACATTCATTTGAACTTACTTTTCAACATTCAGTCAACAAGAAAGAAAAATTCGGCAAACAGTTTTTGGAAGCAAGATGAGAAGCCTATTTTCACTCGAAAGTGTTTGATCGTCCCGAAAATTTGGAATGTTTGTCATATGAAAGGCCGTAGAGTCACATTTGGCCTTCCCTCGAATCATGATCGAGCTAGGTCTGGGGCGCATCAGTCGCCTGCTCAGGCATACACCACAATCATGGAAAGCCATCCATGTTGCAGGCACCAACGGCAAGGGAACAATATGTGCCTATCTCTCTGCTATGCTCCATGCAAGTGGTGTACGATGTGGTCGATTCACATCTCCGCACCTGATTGATCGCTGGGACTGCATCACAATCAATGAGCAAACAGTCAAAGAGTCAGTTTTCATGGAAGCAGAGGACATAGTCTCGAAGCGAAACCGTACGGAAAACATCGAAGCTTCGGAATTTGAGCTTTTGACGGCTACTGCATTTGAAGTATTTGCCAGGGAGAAAATAGGCATGGGAGTGGTGGAGGTAGGACTCGGTGGACGACTCGATGCGACAAACGCCATGGAAAACAAAGCTGTTACAGTCATCTCGAAAATTGGCCTTGACCATCAATCATTCCTAGGGAACACTATCGAGGAGATTGCTCGCCAGAAAGCCGGTATCATGAGACCGGGCGTCCCTTGTGTGCTGGACAGAACCAACCCTCCATCTGTGCGCAAAGTTGTGGAAGACTATGCCAAGGAGATCGGGACGGAAGTTGTCCTAAGTTCAACAGAGTCTTCTTTTCTAGATGAATTGCCCGAAGAGGACTTCGAGCCTCATCAATGGGAAAACTTGGCCTGTGCATATACCGCCTTCCACCTGGCATACACTAAGCTGGAATCTCCTCTTCATCGTTTACTACCTGCGATTCAAAACATAACTTGGCCTGGACGTCTGCAGACACTCGACATCAGAAGCGTCACCGGACGATCTGAACTCGTTCTCCTTGACGGTGCTCACAATGTCCAATCAGCAGAAGCATTAGGTGCATACGTGAACAGAAGACTACGCACAGATAAGAGGAAGGTGACTTGGGTCTTTGCAGCTTCACAAGGGAAGGAGCTTGAGGGTATTCTGAAGCCTTTGCTGCACCAAGGTGACTGCATAGCAGCTGTTAAATTCGGGCCCGTTGACGGAATGCCGTGGGTTCAGGCCATGGAGCCTCAAGACATACTTTCTGCTGCATCTGCCTCAGGAGTTGATACTTCTCAAATGTACAACTCGGATGATGACCTCTCTGGCGCTTTGCGTTGGGCAACCACTGTTGCAGGAGAAGGGCCACTTGTTATCGCTGGCAGCCTCTACTTAGTGTCTGACGTACTACGACTATTGCGCAGTGCAGAACAGCCGAAGAATGAACTCCTTGGACAGTAATGACTCCCATGGTCTTGACTATGTATAGGTGGTTATGTCTTCTGAAACAACCTTCATTACCCCGAGTACGGTACGAATCTACCTAGATTGAGTGCGAATTGATTGTTCCGATATGGCAGGGACAATGAGCCTCCATGAATTTCTACAGAGCTGCCTTTACCTGTTCAAGTAGGCGATGTGGATCGGTCCTTCCAAAAAGGGTAGATTCGTGATGCGTTCCTTCCACAAAGGTATTCGACCACCCATACTTCCCTGCGATTCTCGTTTCTCGTTTCTATCTTCTACTTCCAACTCTTCCACTACTACGACCATCACTGCGCCCACTGCTTCGTTCTTCGTCCATCAACAATCGTTACCAGAGCAGTCAAAGTATTCTACTTCACGGGAACATCATGTACGTGGTGCCATTTCGACGTTTTTCAGTAGCAGTTGGGTAGCGATTCGTGGCACCAAATTGGGCACCTTTAACAGAGACTCCACTTAGGGCTCGTCTTCGATATAAGGAAAGTCCCGCGAAGCAGGGACATTGAAACAGGAGGACGAGACGATGAGGGAGAACGCAACTGGTCTCCTTGAGAGCCTGTAGTCAGGTTGCAACTAATGTTAGCGTACCAGATTGTCGAAGAGGATGATAACAAACCATCCAGATCTCACGTCGAGATTATGGTCGAAGAAATCTTTGAGCCAATCGCCAGCATACCTGACATCAGCATGATGGGTGATAGAGCCAGAGCTCGCATCGCATCACCGCCCGAAGCTTTGTCTCGCTCCCACTCCGAATCCCCTACCAAGAGACGTGATATGAGCGGTCAGACCATGCCAACCACGGTAGGAAACTCTTACATATTTGTCGGGGATGATACTGACAAGAGCGCGCAGAAAAAGCTGAAAGTTGACGGCGACAGCGCATACAATTCCGGAACATCCTCAGAGACGTCTCCTACAGCAACAGTTGCTAATGCATTCCAATATATGTCAATTGGGCACGAGACATTGTCCCTTCCTTCTGGGGACATCGATACGGACTTGGAAAAGGAGTGGGAGTATGCGATGTTATCTGGGGGCCGAATGCGTACCTACACTCGTGTCGGCAAGAATGGCGAGGACGAATACATCCCAGTAAGTTGAATCACCCCAATCCTCTGGGACAAACCATTGACTCCTTTCTGCCAGATCTCTTACTCACAGGAGTACTTCGTCAAATTGGCCAAGAAAATCATTCGCCGATACGTTGCCTTCCAACATCCAGATATACCATACGCCAGCAAATACGCGCTCGGCCTCAATGCAAAGATTGAACTCCCATCCGACTTAGGACTTCGTAACTTCATTGATGCCTGCAAAGGTAATAGCGGACCGGTAAGTTGCAAAATACTTTTTCCCGCATTATCTGACTTTCTAGGTCACGCCTTTGGTTAATCTACTTCGTCCCGAGCTGATCGAAGAGCGTCTGGAGACATTCCGCTGCCTCGTCAACCATCCAGTTTACATAACCCAGAATAGTGATGGAAGGACGGGCTTTGCGTCCATATTACGGGACTTGATGCGTATGTTCAATCGACGCCTCACCTTCAACGTAGGTGCCATTCGTGGCTTGCTTCTACCCGTGGACGATGCTCTACTTTGCATCGGAACTGACCATATCTTTGATGAAGACGACCGATTCGACACTGGCGGATACCATGACGCCGATCTTGATGCAAAGAACGAAGCTGCGTGAGAACGAAGCTGCGTGGGAACGAAGCTGCGTGGGAACTAATCAGCAAGGATGCCACCAAGTAAGCCCCTCTTCATGTTCCAAATGCAATGGGATTTTGAAAGCTAATGAATCCAGGGTGGATCCTCTAGCAATTTACTCGAGATTCGACGAACTCGTCGGTGAATTTCGATGGTATAAGCGGCTTTCAGATGCTGTTTCATCTGAAGCACGTCCGAAGGTAACAATATTGAACCTAGGGGAAGAGTGGAATAGTGAGGAGTCTGGCGGTTCTGGTGATTCTGCAATGCCTGATCTCTCTGAAGTCTTCGATGAAGAGAAGTATCGTCATGTTTTCGATGCTCGACAACTGTCAGGCGTCTTCAAGGAGCACTGCAAGGTTGTTGTTCATGCTCGAAATATCTCTGGACTCTTCGATGAAGAGACGTACAAGGCTGTTGATGCTCAAAAGGAGGAAGGCGTTATTATCGAGCAGTACTGCATGGCTATCGATGCTCCGGAGTCGGGCGAATAGATGTCTGACATTGTCTATATCGAAGCATCAAGGAGGGTGGAAGTATTGTTTTGGCTCATTACACCAAAGCGCAGGAGAATTGGATCCTTCGGGATCATAGATGCAGTATTGCGACCAGTCGATAGATTAAATTCGGGAACATCGATAATTCATTGTCCCACTTCCAGCTAGGCCTTCTCCTCTTCTCTCATCAAGTGTTACAAGTCCAGCAAAGCTCCATTCAGCAATCTCACACCACATGCCTACCTATCTCCACATCTCCACCCACCATCCTCCACACTCTCCACCTCCTCATCAACACCCGCCCTAAACTCCCTCCGCCCCTCCAAAATCTCCCTCCCGTTCCTTAAATCGCTCTCCCACACCCTCTTCCTAGCCCACTCCTCACTTTCACATATCCCGCTTGCTAGATGTCGTTTAACTAATCTTTCTCCTGCTGTTTCGAGAGGGACGGATATAAACCAGTGGGAATCCATTAGGTTGCCTGCTTGTGCCCAAGCTTCGGATGGGGTGTCGAATTTTGGTTTGGGGAGGTTTGAGGAGCCGAGGGAGAGATACAAGCCTTCGATTAGTAGGATGCGGGAGGTTGGAGGGACCGGGATGTCGTTCTCTATGGGGTCTTTTAAGGCGTGATCGAAAGAGGGTGCGTAGACAATTCCCACGTCTGGGTCTGATTCGTCGGAGAGGATGAGAGGAGCTCGTAGTTTCTTAACCAATTTCAGGTATGAGTCTGCGTCGAAGGTGAAAGCTGCTCCTCGACGAAAGATTGCTTCGTCGGAATTGGGTATGGCGGCTAACTGAGCGCGAGTGAGGTGGTAGCCGTCCATGGGGATCATGGTTGCTATTGGGGTGGTGGAATTTGTGGTTTTGGTGTGTAAGGAGTTGAGTCGAGTGGTAACGGTTTGGGCGAGGGTTGTTTTCCCTGAAATGAGTGTAAGTTCGAGATGGCCAAGTAAGAGAAAGAATGAGAGGTGAGTGAGAATTTGGGGGGTTGGGTGGGAAGTGGATTTGAAGATGAGGATGAAGTGAGGAGAGATGATTACCGGAACCGGGGATGCCGGATATGGCTATGAGAAGACGTTCATTTGAAGGGAGAGTTTGGAACTTTGCTGCGATATGATTAGCTTCATCTCTTGACTTTTGATCATTTTGGCCTGCTTTGAAGTTTGAAGATGAGATTGGGATGGGATTGATGAGAGCTTTACCCCAAGTTTTCTCAACAAGATAATTTATTTGCTTCTCCATGTTCGAGACTCTCAAAATTGAGGTACCACAATGAATGTCTGAAGTTTACAAAGGCACTAAAAAGTCGTGAATGTGAGGTTGAGGTTGAGGTTGAAGAAGGGTCCTCATGGCGGGGTCGCTACGGGAGGAGAACCCGTCCCGCTGTGATGTTAAAATCTTATCGCCGATAAGACTTCATGAAAAACCCAACCTTCAACATCAGAATTTGCAGAAAGAAGAAAGCCGGCACGAAACCTCGAAGTTCCAGCTTACTGGAGGAGAGGCTTGAGGATGGACGGTGAAGATGAGAGCGGCGGACTCTTCAACATCGAAGTCGGCTCAGACGAGGAGAGAGAAGCCATCGCGAGAGAGGAGAGAGTACCAAGAGATTTCCAGTCAGAAGAGAACTTCCAGCAGGTTTTGAAGACTTGGAGGCCGAAGGTTGAAACTGGAGAGGTATATTCTATATTTCTCTTACTACTCTTGAGCTTGGAACTAACTTTTCTTGTCAAGATTTGGAGAAGTCTTAAGCTTCCCTTGGATAATCCTTCAAAACCGGATTCTCAGACTATCTTGCATGCAGTTGAGGAGTTGTACTTTCTGAAGAGATATGAAGAGGCTCTCAAAATTACAGAGACAGCGTTGAAAGGAGAACTGATTGAAGAGTTTAGGGGCGTGTTGGTGGGATATAGGGGGAGATGCGAAGCCAAACTTGCAACCTTGGGAAAGCAGACTTGAGGTAAGAGTTGTAAAATGAGGTATTCGAAGGAATGTATCTCAAGTATTCAACGCCTTGGAGCTATGTTTTGAGATGGTCAACAATGCCTTTCTTGCCTAAGGTATCTGTTCTATCGTGCAAAATTTGTTGGCGTGTTAGTCGTATGCTGTGTTACGCTGTGCCACAGTCACAGCTCTGGAGGTACGCTGTATGTGTAGAGTTCTTGGAGGACGTTGTCCTGAAAGAGTCAGGGAACTACCCTTCCCTTCATCATCAGACCCTGCATAATCAAGAAGGCACACGAAGAGTGTTGTAGTCCATATTTGTGGAAATGTCTCGAGCGGAGGCCGTAGATTGATATCTATCTTCTCTTACACTCCCTCTATTCTTCTCTCTCTCTCTTTCTCCTCTACCCCAATCTACATCCCTTCTAACGATCTATCTGCCGATTAAGCAAGTAAGATTACAATGTGCTTGTACACCACCAGCGGTCTAAGAGTCTTCTGCAGAAGAATATCTCCTCTAAACCCAGTACTCCAGTGCCACCATATATATGCCCTGAACTCCAAAGTCGACTTTTATGTACCCCAAATGCTGTTCGGACGCTGGAAAGAAGCAACGCAACGCTAATCTTCAGAAGTGAAGGAAAATATGCAATCGGCCGTTGTCGAAGTCGTGAATGTATGCAACACGCTTTCGGGTCTTCGTCTCGATACTCGTCGGTATATTTTCACGCAGCGATCTTCTCCTGCACCGACAACTCCATCATCTTCTTCTCCCTCTCCTCCCTGAAAACCCTCCTACTCATTTCCAACACCGCCTCAAACCCCTCCTTCCCCTTCCTCGCATTCTCACTGAACCTCGCAATCGTCGCATCCTCCACCGCATTCTTGACCTTCTGCCACCCTCCACATAGCGCTGTAATCTTCGCATTTTGAACGAATTGTGTTCGGGTCGCGGAGAGCGGTTGATAGACGACTGTTTCTTGGACGGAGATGATGTTGGAGAAGGTCATGTTGGAGGATATCATTGTTACTTTCTTAGACCGGGGGTCGACGTAGGAGGTTTCGAAGACGTGGGAGGTTTCGTTGCCGCCCATTAGGGAGGCGAGCCATTTTGGGGCGGATTGTTTGCAGGTTATTAACCTTTCTGTTCGAAGCTGTATTCTAGTTAGCATCTGCTCTCTCCTATCTTGCATGCCCTCTGCAGAGAGCTGCAGAAGAGGTTGATGTGGAGGACGTACAATTCCACTCTCAGGATCCACGCTCCGCGACAAAGTATCAACCGCAATCACATGCGTACTCTTGTCGTTCCACGGACAATATTTCCTCCAATTCGCAGTCGACACCTCCTCCCATGAGTAATCGAACGTCTCGGAATTGGAAAAGACCTTCATCTTCGCTCTGTGTTTTGCTCGTGTGTGTTGTGCAGGACTAGCCTTCCTTCCGCTGAGTCTTTTTTATGGACCCCCAATTTTCGTCGCGTGCGAGAATTATTCCCCTTCCCGATCTCTGACAATCTGATCGCGTAGTAGGGTATGAGGGTGTCCCAGGTGATGTAGGTGATTAGGTGTGTAGGAGCCAACAAAAAAAAAGGGGGTAGAATTATTATAATCTCTGGCGTTGAGAGATTTCTGTCGTTGTTGAAGATTTGATTGATGCAAGATAAAGATGCGGATGCAAGCAGGGCTAGAATTTGCCTCCCCAATCCCGCTAGCGCCGAACCCCGACCACCAAAAAATTGGGGGTCTTTGCGCGCCTCGGCCACTGAGGAAAAAGGGTCGGAAGAAAGGAGGGAAAGGTGATGGGGAAAGGCGATCTTCGGAACAAAGAGATCTGTCGAACGGAAGGCAGGCTTTTGATTTGCAAATGGTATGCAGTGTTGCATCACACGGGGCACGAAGAGCGGAGGAGAGAGGGAGAAGGGTTTTGATGGAGTAACCACACCTCTTATGCCGAGGACGAGGATGCGATGCCTTCATAAGACCTGTATTAATTGTTTTGATGATGAGTTGGCCCTCTCCGAATTTCCGAGATGCTCTCGGACTTTCATGCTGGGGATTATTTTTGGTCTCGGTCACCGTTGCTTATTGTACTGCTGCATACGCATTCTCCAGCTCCTTCGCGCGTACACTAATCGAAGAGAATCCAATGTTACGGGAGGATGATTCGCTTCAATCGAGCTGTTCTGGTTGTCGCATTCTCACGAGAACCAAATTTGCAGCATGTGATTGGCACGTGACTGTGCAAAAGCAAAGAGCGGCCACGCGGAATTCCAATATCAAATCAAATCAAGCCCATCTGGGGAAAATCTAGCGAACTGATACACCCGCAAGCATCATCTCTGTCCCCACAGAGATCTCCACGCCACATTCGCAGACAAGTTAAGGTTCTCACCTCTTTGTGTTACAGATCGCCATTTCAGTCATTCAACGCGGTATGCCAGATATGGAGAATACTCCGAAGCCATCGTGTGCGAAGTATAAGTACTCGAAACGCCATGTCTCGGGCCGAGGACGTGACTCGGATGAGCTCAAGACATCCGTAATCTGCTTGATAGTTAGATGCGGCGCTTTAGTTGGTACTGAATGGCTGAAAGAGTGTTTCGTCTCCTGTCCATTCGAGACTTGTAACTGTCCTCATCTCCGCGTTCTTGCTTGAAGTCAAGGACGACGCTGACATGGAGAGGTGGTCCTACAGCTTGAAGTTGGCGAATGAGCTCAAAACTCGGGTTTGAGCTTCCTTCTGTCCCATACTGAAGCCATGAATGAGGCTTGATATGCTGGACCAGTTATTGCTCTGCGTTGCTTGTCAGACGAAACTCTGCGGGTCGTCGGTGAACGAGGAAGTAAAGTATCTGAGGGAGGAGGTCGTATTTGCATACCCAGCCTTGATTTACTCACAAATTAAGCGTGGAAGTCAGGCAACGCCGTGTAAGGCGGCGAGATCCGGTGTCGGACTCATAGAGGAAACTTGCATCGAGATTGAACATAAACCTAGGTTGCTTAGCCCAAGTGATGCAAAGGGTGTCGTTCATCTTTTAAGATCGGTCAAAAACGACAAAGATTTGGGATGATAGCACAAGATTGCTATTAGGGACATTGCCCCACGAAAGGCGGTAATCCAAGTCTTGGTAAATCAGACACGCAAATCATGAGATTGCTAGCTGTGCAGCCTTTGCTGTAGGTTGCCGCGTGTGAGACGGAGAAAATTGGTTCCAGAAAGATCGAGTGTAACTTAGCCACGTTCTCGGTGAGCAACCATCAAATCATCTGGCGGAAAATAAAGTGAAGGCGCTCAACGCCTTGACTTAATCTATTGAAGAGCCCATTTATGATTCAACAGCCTAGATCACGGACCGAGTCGTGCGGAAAAGTCTTCATTAGACATCTGAATGCGATCTTGCCCTCAGTCTCCTTGATGAGATAGCACAGAAGGTTGAAGAGCAGATCACTAATCCAGTCACAGACTCCGGAGATGTAGACCCAAGGCTCTGAGAGACAAGTAGCAGAACCAAGGAAACAAGGAAATTTATTGTCAAATCGTCTAGCCTTGCTTCACGTTCTAAAACGAACACCAGTGTGCATGTGCCAGTTTTGTGAAAGACTCATGACGCCGACCCTGCCAATCTTGCGAGCAGTGGTATTCTGCGACAATGCGCTGAGTTGAGTTGAGTTGTCACTGTGTCTCTCTGTGTTTCAAACAAAGGGTCTCCAAGACCACCTTATCGGGCTGCACACACGCTGCTGTACATTGATCGATTACTGCGATGGCAAACTTGTAGAACCAAAGCAATGAAATGCCGCGATATCGAAGCCTTGCAAATCTGTGATCTTGAACTTCCCGTGTGTGCCGTTGGGGCGTGGCTTGGAGCCAAAAAGGTTGAAATGCTGCAAGGTCCTGCTTCGTCTTTGAATCACTCCCAGAATTGCTCTCACCGGCTATCTCTATATTTGTGCTGCGTTTTCAGCGCATTTTCGAGAGTGAACAGACATGGCAGCCGTCGAACTAGCAGTGTATGTTATCCTCCGTAGCTTCAACATTGCAGACACCTGCTGACAATACATCAGAAGCGAACTTGCAGGGGGACAATCCCTATTGAATGACCTCCTTAGTCGAACAACTTCTACTCGTCTCATTCGCCATCTTGATACAGCCGCGAATGTCTATCCTAGACGCCACAAGAAAGTAATTTCCAGCAACTCCCTTCTGTCAGGAATCTCAGGCAAAGGGCGCCGGAGATCCAGTGCAAGGCTTTTGCTACCTGCCTCTCGAGCGCCCCTGCTTCCCGGTATCATCATCCTCAATGCGCGTTATTTCCCGGATTCGGAGTTTTCTGCTGCGAAGGTTGGCGCGACCTCCTTCGCCTTCTCGGCGATGGATGTACTTCAAGAGGCGGGACTATTCGCGGGTATGATCCTGTACAAGAGGGATGAAAGCATCGGTCTTCCACGACTCATGATGCCGACTAAAACGTCCTTTCCTTGCGTGACGCTGGCTTTCAACTTCGACATGGACTGGATGACAATCCGAGATGCAATCAGCAACGCTGCCGAGAGACTGACCATCGCCACATATGGTACAAGAATTAAGTCGATTTTGTATCACCAAACAGACATTTTGTTGGCATACAATCCCGACTGGCTGCCAAGCTGCGTTACTCACCATGGACCTTTCCACGATGACTTTGCGAGCCATTTTTCTGCCGAGGAGGCCGCCGTTGCTTTCGGCAGCTGCGAGAAGGCAGAACACCTGAAAACACACCAACGTATCGGACTCAAACATCTTCGATCAGCAAAGAATATGTTCGTCTTGCAACACTCGTCGCTACAACGAAACTATCTCTTAAGGCACCACGTTGAGCCAAGCCGAATCCAGAAACTAAGCCCGCCAATCAACATTGAAAGACTGCCACGACTACCACTAGCGTCTACTCATCCTGACATAGTCAAATTCATGAACGCAAAATCGTCACTTCTCCTTTTTACAGCTGTCGCACGGCTGGACTTCTTTAAAAACATCGAGCTTCTTGTTGATGCGAGCGTCGAGCTTCTTGGCCAAGGGCGTACAGTGAGAGTCTTGGTTGCTGGCGATGATGAGGACGAAAATCATAAACGCGAAGAACTCCTTACACGGGTGCCAGATGAGCTGAAGTCAGAATTCATGATCATACCAAAGCTTTCAAAGGATAGTCTGTACGCTCTATTCGACGAAGTCAACGACAGTGGTATCTTTGTTTGCACTTCGCGATACGAAACTCTCGGCATCACCCCACTCGAAGCAGGCTTGAGTGGCGTTCCGACAGTGATCGTGGATTCTCCCACTGTCGAGGCATCAGCATACTACCCGAAGGAGTATCGATTTGAAGGTTCAATTGCTGGCCTGACTGATTTGGTCCAAGGTTTCCAGGACTCCGGCATGACTGGTCGAGGGAGGTACCTGCGAGGTAGCATCGAGGAGCATATCTCGCACGAGAAGTTCAGGAAAAGCATGTTAGATGCTTGGAGGGTATTTTCGATCGCTGCCTATGAAAGCAAAGGTGGGAAGAAGGTGAAACAAACGTGGGTATTCAAAAAGATGGGTTCTTGATGGAGACAAAGATGGTTGTGGCATAACTGTGTTCCTTTGGTCTCTTGTTATTTCTGTCCAGGAGGTGAGGCGTCAGTCAGATGGAGATGGAGTCCAAGGTCTCGGACTAAATTTAAGCGGATGAGTCCAGCTCGCTTGGGTAAGAGCTCAGGGGCTTGCCTTATGAGGCCGTCAGACTTGTGATTTTGCAGGAGGCGCCTTTCATTTTAGGATTCAAGTCAGAGTAATACTATACACCATTATTTGAAAAGGCATAAATGTAAGGCTGAAGGCACGAATCCTTGAGTTTCAACATGATGGGAGACAATAGGAACTAATCACGTGATTCGACTCACCATGCATTTCACCGGCTCCCGCTTCTTTGGGATCCCAGGTCTGCATGCTGAACACGAGCGTCGGGAAAACTGGGCAGTACTTTCACACACCTCGTTTCTTCTTGGACGCCTTCTACGAAGCCTTTGACAACACATTTGGAACCCACAACGCCCTCTAAGGCTATGGTTCTGTCAAAAATGATGGCTCTCAGCCAATCTCGCCACTCAGCATATTGCCCCATTTCTTCCCCAGCTTCTTGATTGCTCGCTTGTGCTGTTTCGGGTGCACAAACCTGCTATTCGTGCTGGCAGATAGGCTTCTGATTTGCTGGTATTTTAGCTGTGCTGCATGGGCACAGCGGTTCAAACTTGCGGCAGCATGAGATCCCCTGAACCTAGCTTTGCGTAGCTTTGGGTGTGAGGAGATTGCTCAGCTTATAATCCAACGTCGCTCCATCACTTCCATCCATCCTTTTTGTGAATTTCTAACCTTTATACTCACCCTCAACTCGTTTAAACTGGACAGATTAACCTATCACGTCGCGTGAACTCGAAGGTCACTTGGATATCGCAACACGGGCTCCGCGCCTCGAGTATTTGCCGTTATCTAGATCGCGCCAATCGTTGCGTCCAATTCGCGCAACCAACTTCACACCCCAAAAGCTCAGAAAAGAATCGAAAAGATGCCTCCTGAGTTGAGAAAGCGTAAGGCGCCTGCCACTGAGCCTGCTGCAGCTCCTCCCGCCAAAAAGAAGGGTCCTGTCGCAAAGGCTGTCGCAAAAGTCAAGGAAGTCATCTCACCAAAGACAAGCAAGACTGCCGCCAAGACAAATGGAGCTTCAAGCACCAAGATCGCCGTCGGAGAGACAATCGACCTCGTGGGCTTTGGAGGCGAGATCGAGACCAATGATGGTGTCAAGACATCTCTGAAGAAGCTGGTCGACGAGAGCAAGAGCGGGGTCGTGTTGTTTACTTACCCAAAGGCGAGCACTCCAGGCTGTAAGTACATTCCTATCATCCCAATCACATAGTCAACCGAGTTCTGTCATGTGGTATGCTTTACCTACCTGAATGCTACATTCGATTCTTTCATCCTCAAATGCCTATTCTGCAAGCGTCCCCTTCCTGGCGCAGACCCCATATGTCTTACATTGTGCGGATCTCAGCATAAGCAAGCAATATTCAGATACATAAACTAATACATTATCCTGTAGGCACGACGCAAGCATGCTTGTTCCGCGATGAATATACTCCTCTCACTGCGACCGGTTTCTCCATTTACGGACTGTCCAAGGACTCTCCTAAGGCCAACACCACCTTCAAGACAAAGCAAAATCTCCCATATCCTCTCCTCTGCGATACAGCTGGAACACTCATTGCTGGGATTGGCTTGAAGAAGGCTCCTGCTGGTGTTACAAGAGGTGTCTTTGTTATTGATAAGACGGGCAAGGTTCTAGCGGCTCAGGCTGGTTCTCCAGCTGGTGAGTCCTATTTCCTATTTATCACATATCCCTGGAACTCATGCTCAAAGCAACCCATTGATATCTTGCCTCGAGCACCACAAGCCTTTCTTCCGAATTCGAGAATTGAAAAATTGAGAAGCCCATACTGACTCTTTCAGGTACCGTCAACGTTGTGAAGAAGCTCGTTGGGGGAGGAGAAGCCGCAGCAGCACCAGCCGCCGAGCCCGTCACCGAGGCACCTGTCGAGGCAACCAACGGCGTCAACGGTGCTTCCAAGGAGGATGCTGCCAAGGCAGACGTTGCAGCCGAAGTCGCTGATACTGCCGAAAAGCTCGATAGCAACGAAGCCAAGCCAGCCGCTGCTTAATTTGTAGCTGATGTAGTGTTTCCGGATTTTCTTCATTCCATGTACTTGAACAAAAATGGGACATGGGATATGGGAAAAGCGCTGGAGCTGGGAATGATCTGCTTTTTATGGGTTGCTGGCGTACGTTTCTGATCTTTAATAGTGAAGTTACTTATGGGCAATGCAATGGGATAGCGTGTACACAAATGGCATACTTTGAATGATCTCCTGATACACCTGTGCCTAGTGACCATTCACGAAAGGTGGATCATTCGCGACTGTTGTATTTGCCCTGCCATTGCAAAGAAAAAACTTCCGAGGAAGTAATAGCCAAGAGAAAAGACTGCAAGTACAAATACACAGCAATCAGGGGCAGTGAAAGTAGCAGGCCTAGGTTAATGAATTCAAAGCATTCCGAACTTCCAACAAGATCAGTCATTGCATATCTTTTAAGTCTTTCGAATTTTTGCAAGACCTTAGCTTATATCAATAATATCAAACCTAACAAAACGTCACACGTTTAAAATAAAATGAAAATGAAAATATCGCTGAAATAAGCTGTAGTTGGTTGATGAGAACATTATAGCATTCAAACTTCACGAACTTATACTAGTGCCGCTTTAACTTCGGCTAAACTAGCATGCCGGATCAGCTTCAAACTCACGACGACGAACAACACCCGATTAGCATCTGCCTCGAGCTTCCTCTCCCACCACAAGCCAATTGACCTCTGGTCGCCCGAGAAGCTCATCATGTCCTCACACACAGCAGCCAAAGCTGCGCAAGCCACAAACCGCGTCATGGCAGTCAACAAAGTAAGCTCTTCCTCCCATCGGGCTCCACGCCCATGACCTTCAAACATTCCCCTCCTACACCTCATCTCACCCAGCACAAGCTTTAACACCTCACAGAAATACACAGTCCAATCCAACGGCATCTGGGAACGTCTCCGCCGCCTCCTAGCAGTCGACCCCACCCGCTCCAACGGCATCCCCCTCAACCCCCAATTCCGCAACCCACCCCCCGGTTCCAACGCCCCCTTCTCCTTCATCGACCCCGTCACCATACCCGCCGCCGACATCGCCGACAACGCCTACTGGAAACGCGATGCTCGACGCTCCTATCCCCGATTGTCGACCGTTACGCAAGGAGATGCTGTTGGATTGTTGAGTTTGGGAAGTCAGAGTCAGCCGAAGAAGGAATTGATTGGGGAGGCGGGGAGTAAGGAGTTGGTTAGTGTTAAGGAGGAGGGGGAGTTGGGGTTGAGTGCGTATTTTGGGAAGGTGGGGAAGGAGGGTACATTGGCTGCGTTGGGGAAGGACGGGTTGCCTCCTCTTCCAAGCGGTGCGAGTTTGAGGGAGGGCGCGGATAAGTATCATTTGACGGCGGAGAATGCATATCCTGAGCAGTAAGTGTCTTGTGTACCCTGGTGTGTGGTGGTTGAGTAGTGGCTAACGTCAGTGTAGGTACCCATGCAGGACTTTCCAATAGACAGGTGTTGCACGGTTTTGCGAGTTGTACATAAGTAGAATGGGATACATGTCAAAAGATCAAGCATACGTCCTTTGGGCCTGCATTCGCCGAAGCACCTCGTTTGACGATTCTGTTCTTCGTTGAAGCAAACAGTTAATTGTCAGCTGAAAATGCAGCAATCTGGAAGCAAAAACATACCTTTCCCAGCAGTCGAGTAAGAAAGCTGCTCACGGGGCCAGAGCAGCCGTTGATATTGCCCTTGAGTTTGAGCGCTCACGGCTCATGGTGGCTACGTATGCTGATACTCAGCATAAAGCTATAGACGTAAGCGGACTGGTGTTCTTATTTAAACCTCATGTTGTTTATGTTGCTAACTACATGTGCTGCTAAAATGCAAGTATCAAATCGGTGGAGACGACACCTCTTAGTTTGGTTCCTTAGAGATATCACAATACAGTCACCGGAGTTGTGATGGAAGTTTGCCCGTTGGAAGTCGGTAATCGTTTGTGGATTGAAGTCTTCCCCTCCCAAGAAGACAATGTTGCCTTTGCACCTAATGTAGGCGATTCTGTTGTCAACGTTGAGACTTGGTTGCAAAGTCCATGCTTGTGATCCGGGGTTGATAGGCGTGACCGAACAGCCCTCTATCGGGGTAGGGATGACTGTCTTCTGGGCGGATATCTGCTACTGTACTAGTATGATCCAAGTCGACTCTTGGTAGATCCAGCCACAGCCCTCCTAGGTAGCCTGACATGTACGAACATAGGCGTGTACTACTTGCTCAAGTAGGATCTCTAGGATCTGATATTCGAAGGGGGCTATACAAGATTTGAAAATTTGGTGTTCAATGTACTGTAAGAAGCCGGGCATTGAAAACACTCTAATGTTCCGGTTAATTTTCGCCATCGAAAATTGCCTACGAACCAAGAATCACCTATCATCTGGAAAGCGCGCCTCTACAAGATCAAGAAGGTCTTCAGTGTCCAATAATGAGATAGCTGCGGCCATTTGGCCTCCAGCTAAGAGACGCCAGTCCTCTAAAACTGTCAGGACTCAGGACTCTAAAGCTAGGGCTAGAGCCTATGCAAAAAAAGATACGGTACCCGCTTCACAATCCTGAGCAGAGAAAAGCTTGTCTCAATCTGCCCTGCAAGCCATAGTATGCATGTACCAGGATACTGATCAGACCCCATGATAGTCGGGCGTACTCCCAAGTTCTTCACCTCTTTACTGCGCTCCTCTCTCCCTCAAAATCAGTTGAACTCGGTCCTCGACTTACCAATTTCTACAGCATGTCGCATCGCCACATGATGAACTCAATGTCGCCTTGACGCAGAATTTCATGTCCAGAAGTTAGGAAGACGTATTTAAGCATGAGCTCTTCCAGAGCCTCGTCATCTCTGTCTCCACAACCATAATGTCCTTCGGCTACTCGATAGGGGACTTCATCACCCTCACTCAAATAGCCTGTAATACCGCTCAAAACGCCCGGAAAGCATGTGGCGCTCACGATAACCTCACCCGAGAAGTAAATTCTCTCCACATCATCCTCAATCGGCTCCAGCTCGAAGTCTCAAAGCACGACTCCCTTTTGAATCGCAAAGAAGACAATCGGAGGAAAGAGCTCGCGGTTTTAGCTAGAGATTGTCGGCGGGTGCTCGGAGTTCTGTCGCAGATATTGGAGAAGTACAATGGGTTGTCGGAGGAGAAGAGAAGTGTTACGAGGCTATGGCAGCGGGTGAAGTTTGGAAATGGAGAGATGTAGGATCTGGGGAAGATAAGAGGGGAGCTAGCGACGTATACCCAGGCTACAACATTGTTTCTGAACATGTTGGCTATTGGATCACAGGGAGGGTAGAGGCGTACATGAATGCTCATGGCAAGAACTTACAAGACATCAAGCGCTCATTGAACTGGGTAACCGCAAATTTGCAAGCGACAGGAAGCCATGAAGAGAAGAGCATGTTAACGACATATACTGAAGACGACAAGTTGGTTTGGAAGGCGTTTAGAAGAGAATTGATCAAGGTGGGATTCTCGAGTCGCTTGCTGGACCGGCACAAGAGAGTCATCAAGAATCATGTGCTTGAGTTGGTTGATCGAGGGCTGCTGAGTGAGGTGGTGACCTTCGATGACTCCTTGGAAAGTAGCGGCCTAGGCGTGCAAGAACCAGACGTTGATGATGGAAGCTCTGATCCTTCTTCTGCCGGTCCCAGTACGCCTGCTATACTGCTTATCATACCACAGGACATTGCCAGCAAGATGTCCCCGGAGGAAGAAAAGAATATCGATAACGAAAGTGAGGAGGATGCCGAGCCCATTGTGGACCACTTTGCAATGCTTAAAGCGGAGAGCTGTTCTGGTGAACATAATGGCCAAAAAGATCAGGGGAGTATTAGTAAGTTCGACACAGACGACTGTGAATTTGGAAAGTCGCAAGACGAAACTTGCCAGCAGGCTACAGACATTGGTTCTTCTCCTGACAATCTTGATGATGCTGAAACAGACACCGGTGAAGACAGCAAGAGCGATACTTCTTCTCAGCTCAGTGCTGAGGATGACTTTGAGAGTCTTGCGGAAACGAATCGTGCTACCGAGAAGACGGCTGGAGGTGACCTCAGTGGCTTGCATCTTCTACCTAGAGCTTTTAAACTGTCAGTCGCAGGAACTATAGCAACCTTCGAGGGCTACCACTATCCATCTGTTATCGGCGTCGAAGACGAAGAACTTCTTCCCGGAACTCACCCAAATTGCATGCACAAGAATAACAAAGATTACACCTCGATTCTGCTGGACACACCTATACCAGATGGGCCCCGTCTCGGTCCGCAGACAGAACCTGCGGACGCTCAGGCAAATCAGCGCAATGAGGAGGTCAAATTGTTGCCGAAAGAAGATTCATAACATGAAGCAGCACAGTAAGAAATACATATGCTTCGGTTAATGAAGGAAATGGAGCTTGTGATTAACAAGCAGAAACTCGAGGATGAAGTCGAAAGTCGAGAGAAAAATGCTGCGGAATCAGTCGATGACTTCGAAAGGCTTGTAAGAGCTAAGTCTTTGTGGACGAAAGAAAGAATTGAAAGAGCTGCGTATTTCGGAAGGGAAGCAGTAAAGGCGTTCTTGTTCTTCGAAAGAAAATATCTGAATGCTTCAAGCCTTGTCTACAACGAGCATGATCAAATTTGCGCAAGGGATGAAGAACGAAGATCGGTCCGGTAAACCAAAAACGAAACCTTCACAGAGAGATCCACAGGCTTCACCTCCTGGCAGTCCGCTTGATTTTCTCGTCCCATCAGTTCTCCTCAATAAAATGCCATCGGTGTTCAGGTGGGGGCCTAGCGCGGCTCGCAGGCGCTCCCCAACCTTCTCTCCATAAGGCGAAAGCAAGGTATAAGGCTCATCTGTCTTTGCTCTCAGCCCGACAATGACATGAGACATGGGTCATTCAGCATGACAGGAAGGAATCTAATACAAAGGCTCCATGGCGCATAACAAGTCTCACAGCTGAATATCCAGTCTAGCTCTGTATACTGGACACAGCTAGTTGCGGTCCTCTTAGATTGCTCGTCAACTCTTCATCCACATTTCGGCACAAAGCCCTAAGATATCCCTGACATTGACTTGTTAAATGCCTCTCGGCTTCCTTGGCGTTCCATCTGCATCTCGACATTGAAACTCACCAGCAAAGTTGAAAATCAAACTTTTCTCCACCTGACATTCACCGTGAACTTTTCGAGTCAAAGGCGGCCGCGTAGTGTAAGTGATTCACTGGCATCATCCTCTAGTCTGCCGTGTGATCTCGGTGAACTTCGAGCGCAAGACTTCCCACCAGACAAATCGTCCTCGGTCCAACCATTTTGACTCTAAGCGCAACGACACCAATCCACAAACACATCAAGATGAACAGCACAGAGAACAAGAATGGCAAGCGCACACGCGAACGCGCAGGCATCGGCTTCACTGATAATGCCTCCGCAGTATGTCTCCTACCTCCCTCTTTCCACCTCAAATCACCAACCTCCTCCAGAAGCGCTATGAAATGGACTACGAAGATGGGCCCGAAATCTACAGCAGCAAATTTATCGACCTCCAAGGATACCAAGCAGAAATGTACGAAGACATCGAGAAAGTCTACCTCCAAGATGAACAAAAACGCTTCGATAAATACGTCGCCGGAAAGATGAAGAACGAGATGCGCCGTGAGGCAAAGCTTGACCTTGAAGAAGAGAATCGAGGGAAGTTGGAGGAGCTGAAGATGAAGTTGAAAGTGGATTGGGCGAAGAAGTGTGCGGAGGAAAAAAAGGAGGAGGGGGAGGAGGTGGTGAAGTTGAGGGAGGAGTTGAGGGCTGTGCAGGAGAAGAATAGGATGCTTGAGGAGGAGTTGAAGGCGTTGAGGGGGGAGAGTGGGAGGGGGGAGGTGGCTGCTGATGCTTTGCTATCTTTGACGGAGGGTGTGGCAGGAGGTGAAGGTGAAAAGTGAAGTGAAGGCGAGGTTGAGGGCGAGGGCAATGAAGACGAAGAAGATAACGAAGATGACGATGATGCTTTGCCGCCCCTAGAGGAGCTTACTCGCAAGTTCTAATGGCATGTATGACGACGAGCAGCCAGACTCTTGCTGAGAAGGTTGAGGCTTGTGATGTTTGGAGTGCTAGATTACTAGCGTTGACTGACGTTGCTATGTGCTTAGATCAGGCCTTTGGCATTTGCTGGACTGGTATAGCTTTGAATAAGATGCCAAAGGCATTATGCAAATATCTTGTCGGTTGCGAAATAACATTCATCACCACAATTCGTGGTATTCTTTAGATTGCTCGTGTCTCGAGTGCAGTCTCCATGTACCAGTTGACTTTAAGCGGGTACCCACATATTCAACCAAAAACAACGAACTAGCAAGATGGCAAAGCAGGAAAATTGGAGGGTATTTGGAAGGACGACAGAGCAATAATTCTTGGCTCCAAACCATACTGTCCCACCTTCATCTTACACACATCATCCAATGAATCCTAGCTTTGATGAAGACAAGCACAATTCAACCTTCCAGAGTGCTGATATCAACCTCTTCCACACGCCACATCAACCACATGAAAATACTTCTGGAAGAAAAGTCAGTAATTAAGCCATCATACTCTGCAACGTACGCCTACCTGTAAGGCTTGAACTTCTCGGCCATCTCTTCCATTTCCTTCTCACTCATATACTTCCACTTTCCTCCTTTACCCTTCAGCTTACTCACATCCTTTCCTATGAATGCAGCCATGCCTCTCTGAACACCCAAATCCCCAGTCGAGAACACATCCAGTCTCTTCAGTCCAAAGCAAGCGAACATTTCCACGCTCCATTTCCCAAGACCTCTGACCTTGATCAGTGACTCTAGCACTTCCTCGTAAGAGGCGTTAAACAGTATCTCCGTTGTGAGCTCTTTGGAGTGGAACTTCTCGGCAAGGCCTAGGATGTACTCTGCTTTGCGTTGTGAAAGACCTGCAGTTCTTAAGACCTCGATGGAGCTGCCACATACTTGGGATGGAGTGGGGAAGATGTGTAGCGCAGCATCTGGCTTGTCTGCATTGAACAATGCAACGAACTTTGCCTTGATGCTCTTTGCTGCTGCTCCCGAGACCTAGCTTTGGTGTCAATAGGCGAAGTTCTGAAATGTAATCAGACAACTGACCTGTTGAGAAATAATTCCGCTTGCTAGACTTCTGAACGGGTCAATCTCTTCAGCTAATCCCTCTGGTGAGAAGACATGGCAACGATGCTTCTCAATGATTGGTTTCAACTTCGGATCTACCTTGATAAGATGGGCGTGAGCTTCATCAAGTAGATTGCTAGTGGTCTTGATACCAGCTTTTTTGGACGGAGAGACTTGATCAACTGGCTTGCTAGCTACCAGTCGATGAGTTTCCGGCGTCACCAGAGCTGCATTGGTTCCGTTTGGTATTGCAAGTCGATTGATGGGAGGTGGAGTACTGTCGTTAATGTCCCCTGAGCTGTAAGGCATTGACATCAAACTAATAGCTGACGGAGTTGGGGTGATGGGCGGAAGAGGCTTCGAAGCCTTCTTTCTCTTTGGAGTGGATGGACTGCCATTGGTCGATGGTTCTGCAATTTCTGGAGCAACCTTCCTTTTCTTGCTGATGTTTGCCACCTTGGGTGGCGTAGCTCCATTTGTTGTGGGTTTGGTATCCTCTTTCTCGTCCTTGATTGCCGAAGAAATACGTGCTGACCTTCTTGGAGACATCGTGAATGATTTTGATGGGATTGATGAAGATGAAGGAATGATGACAGTGTTCTGTCTAAGTGACAAGGGCCGCTGCAGCCTAAAAGTCAAGGAGAGAATGGCTGCCGTTATGGACTAATCTAAAGATTGTCAGAGGTGGCTGTAATGAGTTATTGAGGACAAATGCTTTCAAGACAAACAGGACAATGGAAGATGTACACCGACTGGCACGTTTTGAGAGCAAGAAAACAAGGCTGACAGAGCACGGAGGCGTTCTGTAGCGCAATCACGTGCTGGACCCCTTTTTCGACCTGGGAGCTCAACTCACCTGAAACGACTTGTTGACCGTTTATACTTTATGCCGAGACTTTTGGTGCGAGTTTTGAAGACAGAGGAACTACCACAAGTTGAACTTATGGGGAAACAAATGTAATTTATTTTTCATGAATTGAAGCTCCTGGAATAATGTTCCGGTGAGGAACAGACGTTCATCAGCGACTGGAGCTAAGCGGCGCCAAGCCTTGACGAAAATAGTTCCCAAAGTGACCAAGTCCCTGCCACTCGCGATCTTACTTCTTCAATCACGACCTCAACGTTCACCCGCTACAGCTCGCGACCTGGCTTGCACATCTATCGACAACGATCTTCGCAGGCGCATCCACCTCCACCAGTCGAATTGATAGCATACATTAAGTTGGCGGTGCTGAGGCCACCGGGGCTCCGTCGTAATGATGCTTCTCCCTAAAGGCGGCGTTACGTGGAAGTCTGCAAAGGCTCAACTTCCCCCAACGAGAGCGATATGGGTGTTCCTCACAAGGACGCGGTTCCTGTTGTTTGTAGTGTTGGCGGGCATAGTTTTATTACTATGGAGAGGAGTGAGCACATCGGCGTCAGAAATGCAAAGGTCAGAGCTCCTTTTCATGATACTTATCGTATATTACATATAGGCTGCTGATTACTGACACGACATCGCAGATTCTACTGTTGGGGGCCTTCGAAACCACCAATGCAGATGACACCGAATGAGGCAGTGGATTGGAATGCGCATTTACAAACACCCGTTATATTCAACCATCATGAGCCTCTGGTAATTAATGAATCCTCCATCAAACGAGTCGACCTCAACCCTATCTTCTCAACACCTAAGGCCGTATCAAACGAAGAACGAGTGCTTATTCTTACACCACTACGAGATGCTGCACCCTACCTACCGAAATACTTCGACCTCCTCTCCGAATTGACATATCCCCATCATCTGATTGATCTCGGATTCCTGGTTGGGGATTGCACGGATGACACCCTGGCTGTCCTCTCGGCAGAACTGGCAAGGATACAAAAGACCACAGATACTCTGAGCGAGCCTTTCAACAGTGCGTTGATCATTGAGAAGGACTTTGGGATTGTCACTGCACAAAGTGTCGAGGAACGACATGGCTTCAAGGCACAAGCGCCGAGAAGAAGGAACATGGCCAGAGCTCGAAACTATCTACTTACTTCCGCCCTGAAGCCTGAGCACTCTTGGGTTTACTGGAGAGATGTGGATATTGTGGACAGCCCAAAGAAGATCCTCGAGGACTTTGTCGCTCACGACAGAGATATTATTGTTCCCAGTGGGTGATACGAGGCTGAAGTTTGGAGCACTTGCTGACTTTGGCAGACGTCTGGTTCCATCGATACAAGGACGGAAAGGATATTGAGGGCAGATGTGAGTTAGAATTTGTCAATTGCGAGTAAATTATGCTGACTGTATTATAGTCGACTACAACTCATGGATCGAATCTGACAAGGCACTTCGATTGGCATCAACTTTGAAGAAGGATGATATCATTGTTGAAGGATATAAGGAGTATGACACTGGGCGCACATACATGGCAAAGATGGGAGATTGGCGCCAGAACAAGGACGAGGAAATTAACCTCGACGGTATCGGAGGAGTAAACATCGTGGTAAAGGGTGACGTTCACAGATCAGGTATGCCGAGCATCTCAGAAATAAGCCCCTTCAATACTAACTCTCCCAGGCATCAACTTCCCATGCTATGCATTTGAGAACCAAGCAGAAACCGAAGGTTTCGCAAAGATGGCAAAGCGCGCAGGATATGAAGTGATTGGTCTACCCAACTACGTGGTATGGCACATAGATACAGAGGAGAAGCCAGGCAATGCGTAATGAGGAAGAAGATACATAGTACTGCGCTATCCGAACGAGAAGAAAGGTCCCCGACCATGTTTTTACGCATCTACGGAGTTTCAGTGAGATAGCCCTCGAGCCCTCCATTTGGTTTGGAACTGGAAAGTATGTTGCATACGTACATACTATGAAAGAGAGAAAGGAAAGCAAAACAGCACAGCATGCATCACGACCAAAGCACAGCGATCAGAGCCTTGGAGTATGAAATTTTCGACTCTCTGTGCCAATGTTACCTCTTTCTGATGGGAATGGAAAGCCAATTATGGTGCGAGGGTCTTTGTGTCTTTGTATTTTCTTCGGGACGGGAGTTGAGGGTTTCCAATTTTCGCTGCTGCAGCCTAGCAGATGGGTCTGTCTGTTCGGTAGCGACGCGTTGATCTGGTGGCCGGGTCACGCTTGTTTGTAAAGGCCAACAGTTGGCTGATGCGACTGTATAGAATGATTTCTTTCTCGTCTTTTTTGCTGCTCATGATGATGGTCTGGATGGAGGCAAGGTGCTCATGGTCATGAAGTTGGAGCTATGTATGGATAAGGTTAGGAAGTAATATGAAGCATATGGTCAGTGAAGTTCGGAACATGAACGTGATGTGTGATCTGTGTCACCTTCTGTAGATTTCACGGTAGGAGTGAAGTCGCAGGGTAGCCTAGGTGTGAGTGGGGTGCGTGCTCATGATGGGCTGGTCTGTTGAAACGTCCTGGTCTCAGCTTGAGAAGGCTTCATGTCACCCAGTCAGTCGAGTATAGTCTTTTTGGGCCCAGAATCTGCCCATTCTTCAAGTGTGAGGTCCTTGAATCCATAAAAGCTGTCACCGAGCGATCCAGGTCACACATGCAATGTACGAACGCAGCTCAAACTCTGCCTCACAACAATCGAAGTTGGTACGAGTTGGTAGGTTTTGATTCGATTCGTCCACATATACAGTACAGCCTTGCATCCATGATGCGTCTAATATCCCCTCCAGCCCGGGTCTCATTGTACACCTTCCCAGTATCCTCTACTTCCGCTTGTTGAGGGACAACGACTCCAAATCATCACGCTCCTTCGCCTCAGCCTCAATTTGTCTGATGATTGGTGAGAGGTACTCGACATCCTAGTTGAACATATGAGCAAACATCCAAGTCAGGAGCTGTGGCTTGATAACTACCTCGTCTGGCTTGGTGTGCTGCTCCTTTGGTAGCAGTTGGTGAGCGAGAGAGCACTGGAGGCAATCAATTTCTGGCGTGTTCAATTGTTTTTCGTCCCAAATCATACCTGGAAAGCCCTCCGCAGACGGAAGACACGGTCGTAGGCCTCCTTTGGGGGAAGACGCTTGAGGGCAAGAAGGACAGTCTCGGACTCTTCGGGGATCAGATCATCGGCTCTGTACATTGAGATATATTAGCAGAGTTCTTTTTAGTATTCTGCAAACTTAGCAGAGCCAATTGACTTGACAATGCCCCTCGCGGGTCTTCCAGGAGTCCATACTTCAACCCGAGCTTCCTGTAGCCGGCGGCATTGGCGTACCAGTTGGACAATGGCTTCATGAATTTGCTGAGCCATGGCCGCTTCACAATAAAGTTGACGAGAGATGGTTGAGACATGGTGCTGTTGTGTGGTGAAGGGAATGAAGCTCTCGAATGTGCTTCCGAGTTCAACTCGTCGCTGACATTTGAGCTTCGATCACTGGATTTTCTGTGCTTATGTAAATTCACGTGACTGCTATCAATCGCAGCGCAGCTGTGACGGTGATGCACTCGGCTTTGCAGGCAACAAAAGAGGAAACCAGATCCTTGTAATTACTTCACAAATAAGGCGTTCCCCCACTCTGATGCTCCCAGTCTCAAGAGCTTGATTCCGCCCATCCAGAAGGGCACATGACGGTCTTCAAACTCTCTTTTATACTTTATACTTTATACCTCACATCAACTCTAACTCAATCTAGCCACACCAAGGTCCCTTCGTCCTTTTTCTTTTTCCAAGTTCCTTCTAGCCTTGTAGTGAGATTTCTGTGCGTCCCGTCACAAGCGATTGACCAGGCTTGTGAGAGCTACTCGCCGAACCCACTTCTCTCATAAACCCACCACATCCGGAAAACCTCAACGTCCTGTCCACCTTTGCCCTCCTCTCTACCTCAACTTTATCTTGTGCTCCAGGTCAGTCGTCAATGGCCTTGGATAATCGTTAGCTGTGTCACTGGCGTGCTGCGTGGGAATCTTCCCCGCACACCGGGACACGAAATTGGAACAGGAACCGGCGATAGAGACCCAGAGCTTGTCTGCTTACTCGTATTACCATCCGCAGAACGGCCTTCGAAGCAGCCTCACTTCGCCGAATACTTAAACAATGTCGCATGAACGCAGCACGCCATCTTCTCCCGGATCCCAGGAGTTCGTCGCTTCCTCACCGACTTCAACTCAATCCTTTTCGAGGAACCCGTTGAGCTTCCACAGAAATAGCAATGGACCTATTACACCTTTTGAGGATTGGTGTAGGGGAAGGTCCGATGATAGTTTCGCTGCGTTGGCTGGTGCTACCGCTGGATTCACGTCAGGAGTCGTTACTTGTCCGTTGGATGTGATCAAGACGAAATTGCAGGCACAGGGAGGATTCAGAGGACGATCGAACGCTCCTTTGGCACATCCAGTATATTCGGGCATGGTGGGGACAGCAAGGATCATATGGCGCGAAGAGGGACTTCGTGGAATGTATCGTGGACTTGGACCGATTATATTGGGATACCTACCTACCTGGGCTGTATACTTCACGGTCTATGGGAAGTCAAAGGTCTTTTTTGGAAACCGGTTTGGTATGATTGAACAGCTCATTGCTTCTCTAGAGCCTACACTGACGTATTGCAGAAAACAAGAATCTTGTCAATTTCTGGTCCTCCATCGTTGGAGGAGCATGCTCAACCATGATTACGAACCCAATTTGGGTAATCAAGACACGATTGATGTCACAAGTGAGCAGGAAGTCATCAATGGTTGGTGGAAGGCCGCCGTGGCACTACAAATCAACACTAGATGCCGCCAGGAAGATGTACAAGACCGAGGGACTCCTCTCGTTCTACTCCGGACTCACTCCTGCACTCCTTGGCCTCACCCACGTCGCTGTACAGTTTCCAACCTACGAATTCCTAAAGACACAGTTCACTGGACAAGGCATGGGGAAGCAAGGCACAGGAGACGATAGTAGTCATTGGATCGGAGTATTTTCGGCGAGTGTACTCAGCAAAGTCATGGCCAGCTCTGCGACATATCCCCATGAAGTAATCAGGACAAGGTTACAAACCCAGCTAAGGTCCGCAATGCCATCGTCGACCTCAGAGTATGCCCAATTTCGAGGTGGAATAGAGGGATCTGAGGTTCACAGCCCAGCGAACATCATTGCTAAGAGCAGAGCAGTATTACCGAGATACAGAGGAGTCGTAACGACGTTCAAGACGATATTGAGGGAAGAGGGTTGGAGGGCATTTTACGCTGGGATGGGCACCAATATGATGCGAGCAGTCCCAGCAGCAACTACGACGATACTAACGTACGAGTTCGTGATGAAGCAATTAAACCACACCAGGGAAGAGGGAAGACGAAAATCAGCTTTTCTATGATATGAGGAAGCAAAGCACTGTCGATGTTATGTATAGATCTCTCACAGCAAATCTTTTGGGATTGGGGGACAATGGGTTACAGCAATTGCATTTGATTTTCGGCGTTCAGTCTGGACTCAAGGCCGAGTTTCAAGACGTGGGGATTTCGCGTTCTTTTGAAGGGAAATAGTAAGCGTGAATAGCAATTGGGGAGATACCTGATCGTCGTCGCCTTGGGTTGAAGGGGGTGATGTTGTAGCATAGAATGGAAAGGGGCAGCTGCTTCCAAGCTTTACGCTGGTGGCAGTGTACAAAGCTGGGTTTCAAAACAGCTACAAAATATCCCAGCCTTTTGTGTAGTAGTCAGTGACCGTGAATTGTACCCGTTTTCTGGGACTTTGAAATCCACCCAAATGCCAACTCAATGCATATCTCTGTTCAATTTTCCGCAGTTCATATCCACACTGTTCTTCTCTTCCCTATCAACCTCTTCCCTTCCCGGTCCTTTCCCGTAACAGCTTCTCAGCCTCAGTCCTCTCATAAACCTTCTGTTCCTCCTCCTTTCCCCTCCTCCTCTCATCCCTACCAACCTGCAACGTAGTAACCAACTCCCCCACCGTCCCTTCCTTTACAGGACTCTCCAACACGCCATGCCGTCTCAAGCTCTCATTGTGCCAATTGATCTGTCCGCCGTCTGCTTCTCGGTGTCTCTGTGCATTGCGTTTCGCGGCTTGGATTGAGGTTCTAGAGTAGACAAAGAGGAGAGTGGCCATGGTGAAGGCGGCGATGGGAGCCATGACGGTCTGTGTGGTTTTGTTAGCTTGTGGTTGGAATTGGAGGGGCATGAGCATGTATGGATTGGAGTGAAGAGGGAGGAGAATGGGACGTACCCTCGCATTGAGATTGAATTTAGGAGGCATTGTGAATTGTATTGCTGTAGCTACATAATACAAAGCATCCTGTAACACAAACACAATTGAGGGGAAGCTTAAGCTCAAGCTTCGAGCTCGTTCGTCGAGGCTGATGTTGGAATCATGCGACTTGCAAGGATGATGCAGACCGACATCATCGGTCTGGGCATCGACATTTTTCGATGAGAAAATTGTCCGGAACACTCAACGAACATTCTCTACGCCCCCATGCCAACCCTCTCTCATTTTTGCAGATATAAAACGATGATTGCAATATAAAACTCTCAGCAAAAGATCTGGGAGCGCGGAAATAATGAAAGGTTTCAATCTCGCAGCGACATTCGCCCCTGCGAAAGCATGGCCTCGGCCCACGACTAGAACTCGAGATTGGACTTGTAGCAGATGTCTCCTTCAGTCGCAGACTTCCAGATCAACTCGACAAGTTCGAGGGTTCTCAAACAGGAATTATAGCTATGGACGAGGGCAAGCGCGACCGAAGAGGAAGGGGAGGGTATTGATGGCTGCTGCAGGGGCGGGAATCGGGGCTTCGACGTTGGCGTTTACGGATGATATTAGACATTCATATGAGACGGTTGAGAGGACAGGGAGGGTGGTTAGCACTTTGGCTGTGAGCATTAATGAGTGAGTATTTTTTTTGGGAACTTGACAGGGAAGGGTTGGGACTGAGGGCTGATTGTGGACAGTTATCGAGTTACGTTGAATCAGAATGAGAAGATTGAGGATGAGGAAGAACAGAACAGGGCGTTGAAGGCTTGTCATAAGAGGTGTGCTGAAAGGACATTGAAAGTGCTCGAGAAGAATGGGGGGATTTTTATAAAGCTGGGTCAGCATTTGGTGAGTGATGTGCATTATTGAGGAACGCAATATGCTGATAGAGAGCCAGAGTGCTATGAACTACCTCCTACCTCTCGAATGGACATCGACCTTCATACCACTGCAAGACAGATGTCCCGTCTCTTCGATCGAATCGATAGAAGCCATGTTCAAACAGGATACTGGAGAGGAGTTATCAGACTACTTCATAGAATTTGAACCGGAGCCAATAGGTGCTGCTTCACTGGCACAAGTTCATCTTGCAACTGTGAAGGAATCAGGACAGCGTGTGGCAGTGAAAGTACAACACCCAGCGCTAGAAGAGTGGGCGAGTCTGGATCTGGCTTTGACCAGCTTTACATTTTCAACATTGAAGCGGTTCTTCCCAGAATACGACTTAGAATGGCTTTCTAAAGAGATGGACTACTCCCTACCACAAGAATTGGACTTTGCTTTGGAAGGCCAGAACGCTCTCCGAGCAAAGGAATACTTTTCACATATACCAGAACTGCCTCTAGTAATTCCAGACGTGATCTGGGCGAAAAAACGGATCTTGGTCATGGAGAATGTTTCGGGTCACAGACCAGATGACCTCGAATTCCTTGATGCGAATGGTATCGACAGAGACGAAGTCTCAGCAGCACTGGCACGAATCTTCAACGAAATGATTTTCGGCACAGACGCTCCTCTACATTGTGACCCTCACGGAGGCAACATAGCCATCCGGAAGAATGAGCAGAGACGCGGCTGCAATTTTGACGTTATTCTATACGATCATGGACTGTATCGGGACATCCCCTTGGATCTTCGAAGGTCGTATGCCAAGATGTGGCTGGCAGTCATCGATGGAGACGAAGCTCGCATGCGGAAATATGCGAAAGAAGTAGCTGGTATCAACGATGAGCAGTTCCCACTCTTCGCCTCTGCTATCACAGGTAGAGATTACTCTGTCTTGACGAAAGACGTTTCGATGGCCCGATCGATGGAAGAAAAGAAGAATATCAATCAAGCGTTGGGAGAAGGTATGCTACAGCAACTCGTACAACTGCTTGGCCAGGTACCTAGGATCATTTTACTGATCCTGAAGACGAATGATCTGACCAGGAGTCTCGACGAGAATCTTCAAACAAGACAAGGACCCGTGAGGACGTTTCTAATTCTGGCGAGATACTGCTCGAGGACTGTGTTCGAAGAGCAAGTCGAGGACTTGAAGAAAAGAGGCAGTCTGCTGTGGCCGAGGAACATAGTTGGCTTACTCGGAGCATGGTGGGGATATTTCAGGGTCGAGGTCAAGCTCGAAGCATTCGAATTCTGGCTGGCGGTCAAGAGAGGCTGGCACGATGTCGTAGGTTGATATGCGTTGATAGAATTGTAAGATTACATATGGGGAAGGACAGAAGATTCAGTTGGATTCAGCCTGCATAGATAGACGCTAGACTTGTGAATATACCACGTTGCATTTGACCCCTTTCTTTGTGTCGTGCTTCTCGCATCTGCATTTACTCGCGGTTTATGATCATCAACGCTGCGTGCTTTCGTAATCATCGCTCGCGTGCTAGAAACTCAGGGGATCATTTTGCCCTACTGCAAGTTCGAAGCCGCCTACCACGTCGGAAGAAACCCCTTCCTGGAAATGTTAAATCAGTTGCTCCCGATAAAAGTTAAAACTCTCTCTCAGAAACATCTAGAGCATTCCTAGCCCTCGTTCTTACTGGGGACCATAGAAAACCAAGGCATGAACCTCGAGCGAGGTCCCAATTCCGCTAGTCCCCAACGCTACGACGAAAGAACCTTATAAATTTAAATAATAAATTCTTAATCAACAACCGGCCAGAAGCGTGCCACAGGCTTAATGGTTCAGGTCACTGAGCCGGTTTCGAGTAGGATTAAGAGAAAATCGCCTGCCCCGAGCTCAAAAGCGAGAGCACACGCCATTCCGGAAAAAAACCCCAGTCCGATAATCGAGGGATTTTCATAGAGACCACCTCGACACCGAGGTCTCTATGTTTTTGTTTTGCTGGTTTTTTCTATGCCAATGGTTGCAGCTGATATTTTTTTTAAAGCGTTTGATTAATTTTTTTTGCCTGTTTCTTTTACCGGAGAAGCCTTTTTGTCGAGTCTTTGCCCTGTGTCACCGCAATGCTCTTTTTTTGGCGAGGCGTAAGCGAGACAGAAAAAGGGGTCAACATTGAAAATGAGATGAATAGACTCATCTCCCAAATGCCATGCACCACCTCCCACAAGGGCCATTTGTCCAACTTTCGGTGTCCCAGAATCTCTGGGTGATTCAAAAGAGTGTATGCACATGTTCTTAGTCCACATGGGAGTGAGGATGCAACCTTCATATGGAGGAGAGCTGAATGTCCCAGGATGGGTGAGACATTCACATTTATACATGCAGAGTAATGAGAGAGTGATGTTCCGACTCAGCCTACTCGAGTTCCAACCCCACGCGTGAATGTTCCAGGATAAATAGGACATTCATAATCGCGTATTCAGAGTAATGTAATGTTCCAATTCGGCCTACTCAGATTCCAATCCCACTCGTGTGCAAAGTCAGACTTCACTAAGTCAGTTTGCACCCACGCGCGTGCCAGAACATCTTATAGATTTAAATAAGAACTTTGTCACAACATTCAGAGAAGACCCCTCTACCTTTGCGCCGTTCTTAGCCCCCAAAAATATGAATGCTAATTAACATTCACAGAGTGAGGCTTAGGACTGTAAATGTAGTATGACTAACAGAGCTTAGGGGCTTTCAAAAGGTGGTGTATTGGGCAGAGAGAAGTAAGCTTGCTGGCAGCTGGTCTGCAGTGGTAAGTAATTATCTTTCTTTGAAGCACAAACAGCACAATATCTCTGGATTTTTTTTGGTGCTTTATGGTGTTGCTGTCTAAGTGAGTGGAAAGTGTCTGATATGGTTCATACACTGACAAGGCAGGAACCTTCAAGCCATAACATCACTATGACATTTTTCAAATCCAACCCACATGCTTCCACTTCATATGATGTTCTTTAATTCACTCTTCAAAGATGAGACCCACCGTTCAGGATGTCCTTCGCTTGTGGCTAGTGGCTTCCGCATTTTCGTACCTCGACCTTCTTGTTTCGATCGAGCGCTTTGATCTTCTCATCTTCCATCTTTCAACCCTCACGTCGACACCATCTTGAACCGCCAAGATGTGCATAGACTACCGGTATAGATGGGAGAACTGCCGAGCAGTAGAAATACACCACCGTGTCTGCCAGGCTCGTAAGTCTACTCCTTGTCCAACTGTCTCCCCCGCGTCGCAGACCCCGTCCGGCTCGAGTTTACTAACACAACTTCGATAGATATTCAGCATACCCGGCTCCAGAAGGACGACAATCCCTGCCCCAACTTCCGTGTCGAGGAAATAAATTACAGGAATGATCCCGTCGTTTCTATCTGTCAGTGCAAGATCTACGGTCAACCATGCATCAGGAACACGAATGGCCTGAAGGGTGACCGGAACGAGCATTGGGAGTTCGAGTATGTCAAGACCGATCGAACATGGCCCGAATATAAAGCTTCGCATGAAAGGGAACCAGAAGCCGAGGACAAGGACAAGGGTGTCGACAAGGGCAAGGGCATTGAAGAGGCTCCTGTCGAGAACCCATACAAGAAGCAGTGAGTAACGTCATGATAATATTACACCTGACCCAAACTGACTGGCTGTCTTTAGTAAGGGTGAGAGCAGCAAGGGAATGCAGAGCAATGAGGATATGGATATGGAAGATAGCGCCTCATCATATGTGTATGTATCCATGCTCAGTTGAACATTCATTTCCTTTCAGATATACTAACATTTTGTAGCAAGGACGAGTATGAAAAGACATCCGAAGAGCTCGAAGAGGACATGAAGGGTGTTAAAGGGTTCTACTACTATGGAGTATTACAGACAGGTGACGAGATGGACAGCATCCGTTGAGCTGCAGCAGAAAGGGTCTAATTTCTTCATTGAGACTTCCATACTCTTCTCAGGCACCGTTACCTTGAACTCCGTCCTGCTAGATTGGACTTCCAAATCAAGAGATCAATTCTCTGAGCTGCAGCATATAGGATCTAGATTCTTTGCCGGCATGTTCATACTCTCTTCAAGCGTCGCCGCCTTGAAAGCCGTCCTATCATACTTGGCCCTGCAAATCAAGACAAGAATTCTCTGAGGAAGAAGACTTCACATGTCTGAGGTGATCTTTTTCTATCTTCTCTATATATCTTCATTCTTCATTTGTTCTGTGTATACATGGCTGGCACGCATTGCTGGCAGAGTTATATTCCAAGTTTGGAACTTATGGACTTCAGTACAGTCATTCAGTCTCATTCTTCGAAATTCATGCTCTCTTTGAACTGCCTTCTTCCGCAATGGAGCTTGTCTGAATATTTACAAGTCTCAATTGGCAATTAGCAGATGCATCACTTGAAGTGTTCCACATTATAGAGTGGAAATATATGAATGGTCCACTGCCTCGATAGCATCGCTCCGTTCCTTCTCTCTGTGGCTTTCACTTCCCGATGAAGAAGGTTGCCAAGGAGCTCCATGGAGGGAAAGCCCAACAGGACTCCGGATGTGGGAAAAGCCAGGCTTGGTGTCCGCTCTGTGAACTTTGAGCATCTCTACAGTTTTCTTCTCCCGGAATTTGAACATAAGCTCGGCTTAAACCGAAAGTCGATGCATCCCATCATTGTTCATTCACCCGACCCGGGGCTCTCGTTCATGATGCCATTCTCTCTTGAGAGCGGCTCTCAGAGTGGATCTCCCTGATAGCATTGCTCTCTATCTTCTCGTAGAACATTCTTGGAGAGGAACACGCTCTTCGTTCGCTCGTACGTAAGGGCTCAAACTTGATTATGGTCTGGCACATACTTTCTCAGGACGCCCACCGAGGTGTTTGGTTCGTACTCAGCGCTCGAAAGTTCTGAGTGCAACGCCTTCAATGGAAGTGCAGCAACATCCCTCCTTTTGTTTGTGCTCTTTTCTTAGTATCTCGGCAGTGACCTCGATAGACAAGCTTCATTCAATGGTGACAAGCTTGTCGTACTGCCTTTGGCACTTGCTCAAGGCGCGTGGAGCTTGCATAACCCGCCTGTCCATACAGACAAGCCGATGGATGTTGGTGAATTGCTGCTTGATTGCCATCAAAGTATCTGTGCTCTCACCTTCACCCTCGTAGAGTCTTTGAATTGTCCGTACGTTCTTGCGCACTTGCCAGATTTCAAAAGTATCCTCGTCTCCACGAACTTTCCAGAACTCGTCCTCGAAACCCAACTCAACTCGATTGCATTCACCTCCTCGAGCTAGCTCGCTCGCTTCCCTCTGGTAACGGCAAGTCCCCTCAGTTCCGCACCTTCCTCACAGTATATTGTCAGTCGTCAACTCTCGCTTCTGCGACCGGAATCACAAGCCTCGTCCTCTATAAAATCCAATCTTCGCATCCAAACCTCCTCCTCCCAACGACATCAACTTAACAACAACCAAGGTTGTTGACAGCAGTCAAGATGTGTGTTGTCACAACCCAAACCTTCACCACCTGTAACTGCAAGGTGGTCAGGCACAACAACTGTCAAAAGCGTAAGTCCATTCGTCTTTGCGCGCAACACTTGCGCATCACCTTCCTTCCCATTTTGCAACCCAGTCCGATCTTCGCACCTTTCCCTTCACACTAGATCGGACTACCTACTTCCCCAATGCATTCCTCATTGTCCAGTCCCACGACCCTACTCTTGCGCCTAGCAGGGTCCTAACCAGCTCCCAGATATCGACCACACCTACAAGCAACTCGACGACAACCCATGCCCCGACACCGTCTTACGCTACGTCCAAACCCCTGCTACCAACAGCAAGCACGGCGCCCTCGGTTGCTTCGGCTTCAGCAAATGCCCCCGTTCTGTCACCACTCTCTACCACTTCCAATCATGGGATGCCTCTTGTCCTATCAAGGCTCGTCTTGCCGCTTTCGCCGAGTTTAATGTCGATATGGAGGCTGATTGTTGGGACGGACTGGGACACCCGAACTGGAAGCATGGATGTGAGATGGGTGCGAAGTGGGAGGGTGGACCGCATGATGTTTGGATGCACTTGAACGTAAGTACTGAGCACTGTCGAGGACTTTAAACAATAACAAGTCCTCAAAACTTCTAGGGCAATGGCTGATCTGCTCGAAACAGGGGCCCGATGGAAAGGGTGGCGTGCGACCTCGCATCAAGGAGGAAGAAGATGTTGGTATGTCAATGTCCGGTGGTGGCAAGGAGAATGATGGTCCATGGGTCAAGAAGACGAAGAAGGGCGCAGTGGCTTTGACCAAGGTCCCTCAAATCAAGGTTGAACCCGCTGACGATGACATCGACATGGCCAGTTGAGGATAATTAGGGAGCTTCTATACAGTGTCTCAGGCCTTGCCGGATATTGTAGAAAGTGTACGATAGTGCTTGCTTTCATGCCTGACTTTCGCCGCTGAGCCATAGATGCCGAACAAATACAATCGCAATGCAAATTCATCAAGTAAACAAGAACACTAGCTAAGTGCAATAAGATCGTCTCTCATATCCTACATTCTATGCATCGTACAATCAAATCCTACCTGCACTGAGTTACCGTGCCCTCATTACTTATAATTTTCGCCACCGCCTGCACCAAACTAATACCCATAACCAGCACCCCAAACACCACACAAACTATAGCCGGAACCGTCTTCCAACTCCTGGTACTAAGTTTCAAATAACAAAGCGGCGGCAAAATATAAGCCAACGCACACGCACTCGTCGCACCAATCAACTCAAACACTGCTCCTAGATCGCAGGTTACAAGACTAAGTGTCATTGCACTCACAACTAGAGAAGTAGAGAATATGAGATGAAGGTTCATGTTGAAAGGTTCGCCGGGGAACCAGTAGTTGAACATTACTTCGCGACAGACGAAGGCTTCGAGGGGGAGGGTGGTGAGCATGTTGAGGCCGAAACAGAGACGGGCGATGTTTACCATTGTGTTGTCGGTGGGGAAGTTGTTGAGGACGTTGCCTTGGGTGAGGGAGCCGAAGGTTAGGAAGCCGGCGAGGGCCATGAGGAGGCAGGCTAGCATGGAGATTCCGGTGCTCCAGTGGGTTACTCGGGAGAAGCGATCGATGGTGGGGGTTTGGAGGGAGCCGTAGATGAGGAGTGAGTTGTGGTGGCAGACAAAGGCTGGAGGGTGTCAGTACATGGCTTGGGGCGTATGTGGAAAGAGCATACCGAAGGAAATGACGCCAATTGCTTGGAAGACGCCACTGTTTATTGTCAAGAGAGGTGTGCTGAAAGTTCCTCGATCTTCGCTGGCAACGAAGAATCCTTGCGTTACGACAGTGAGGAGAATGATCATCATACTGATCAATGCCAGCGTACTTGCTTTGGCTAGCTACTACAGTCAGCACAGAACTCCGCCAGACCAGTATTAAGAAGTCTTACCTTAGCAATATCTCTATACAAGCTCAACGGATAGCTAACTCCCAAAATGAAAATTACTATGACAGCCCTTCTATTCGTTAAAAGCCACAACACCGGTATATCCTCCAGCCCCGGCCAGATTGCAGACGCAACATGTGGGATCGTATCCCCAACAATGATCCCAAACGCCACCATGCCCCCAAATGCAAACGCCCATTGTGCAACACTTATAGCAATAAGCCCCGTCCTCCCAAAGCAATGCTCGACTGTGCCCTGAAAGCTATCCCTCCCACTCAATTTACTGTTTATAACAATAAGACGGATCGTCCAATCCACCGTAACAGTAAGAACCAGTAACAGTATTATGCCAGTGAGCAACCCCGCCTGCTTAAAAGCATACGGCTGCCCAATAATCCCCGCCCCAATAATCGAATTCGCCATATTCATAAACGCACTCCTCAACCCGCTCTTAGGCCTTTCCCTCTCTCGTTCCGCCCATTCATGTACATCCTCATCCCCCCAGGGACTATTCGCGACTGTGACGGAAGGGGCTTCGATGCCAGTGAGGAGGGGCAAAGTATGCTGTCTTGTATCACGTCTGCCAGAGGTCGGAGAATCGATGTAGGGGGGAGGAGCTTCATCTTCGATTTCGAGGGCTTCGGGGAGGTCGAATCGCACTCTGTTGGGTGTGCGTGGGGTTCGTGGTTCGGGGGGAGAGCTTGAGTTCGCAGGACCGGGGTGGATTACGAGGTCTTCTTCTTCGTCTGAGAGGGAGGATCGGGAGAGCAGACCGCGGTCTTCTTCGTTGGTGGAATTGGTAGGGGCGTCGCCATCCTTGTGGGCGTTGGTTGTTCTGCCCTTGGCCATTGAAGTTATCGCGGAAGCATTGTGGTGAGGAATGGAATGGTGGTGAGGTGAAAGCTTAGACGTGGTCAAGACTTCGGAAGAGAAGATCCATGCACTCGCTTAGACACAAGGCAGATCATGCTATTTCTGGACATGGATATTCAGGGTCCACCAAGATGGCCTTTGGAGACAGCCTCAATTTGAACCGTGGGGAACCTGGTCTTGGTATAATAAATGTGGAATAATTGCGCGACTTACTGAAGTCTCAACTTTTCCGAATGTTATTATATATATGTACTGAGAAACTAGTCATGGAGGAGAGAAAGAGAGAATAGTGTGAAGTCTTCAAATCACGATTATGTTTATGTACCAGGAACACGACTCTCATATGTTGCGCAATGTGTTGGTCGATTATCTTTGTACGTGACCTTTATGTAGAGCTTTGGCTCAATGCCTTTTTGTCGAATTACGACCATAAGTTTGGCCCTTTCTCAGCGCCCATGCCATGCTATGCAATCGCTAAGTACAACCCAACGCCATCGTATGCTTTTTCTATTATCTTACATTTTGGGGTATCTTACAAGGTTCGAAAAGGAAAGTTTGTTTGAGAGCACCAGGTGCGCAATGGAAGAGTTCGAGAGGTCGTAAATGCGACTGTTGCGAAGAGATCGCGGTTGGCTGAATACGTCCATTTGACTTTCCGTAATTTGTTGGGGGTTTCAAGTGATCAAAGCGATGATCAGACCGAAGCAGGTCATGGAAAGGCCCGATCGTAGTCTCAGTCCAACACTCTTCGTCGAAGTGGGCGAAGCTTGCGCGGCCGTCTGAGCTGCGGCAGATCCGGAGTTTGAGTTCGAGGTCTCATGGCCATTAAGGCCTGGTGAAGCTGCGCTCGAAGTTGGAGTTGTGCTACCAGAGGTCGCCGTTAATGCAGTCAAGGTGGAAGCAGTGAAAGTAGCTCCGGTGGCAGCCGTAGCAGTTCCTGAAGAAGGCCCGTTAGATCCTGTGGGGGTAATAGATCCAGTGACAGATCCAGCGACAGAGCTTGGCATACCAGTAGGAGTTGTGACCGCCGCGGTGGTACTTGCAGTAGTGACTGCCAGCTTTGGCGCAAAGCCTATGAACAAGTCAATTATCTATTCGTCAATGCATTGCAGATCCTACTTACCAACTCTGCTCTGGTCCGCATCGAAAACAGCATATACATTCTTCAAGAAAGTGTCTCCAAGCAGCCAGTTTCCGGAAACAATGTCATGGCCATATATGTTGCTTGTGCACACCCCACCATTTGGTTGAGAAACCCAATCCTTCGAGGAAGCGGAGAAGGTAGTCGATCCGAATTGAAACGTGACGCTGGCGGTGGTGGTGCAAGGGACGTGATAGGTGCTGCCGTCGCTAGTCGTGGCTCCTGGAATAAGATCATGGAACGTCTTCGCATCGTCCGGATGACAGAAGATGAAGGAGGTTCCAGAATCGATATAGGCAAGCTTAGTCGTAATGCCTGTCTGGGTTGTTCCCAATCCTACATTGGCCATGGGGATAGCCCAGAATCCACCAGCAGCAGAATCAATAGATGTATATGAAAGGTCTCCACTGAATCTCGAGGTATCTGGAGTTCCGAAGTTGATCTCTCCATTGTTTGGTCCGTCGGATGCTCTATTCAGGCTCATTCCAAAGACGTTCGACTTCAGTGCCTTGGAGGCCACGAGGTTCCCGATAAAGTTTGAGGTGGAAGACAAGCCGAGAATGCCATCCATGGGGAAGGAGTTGAAGTCATTGGAGGTCTTGTTCGCAATACCGAGAGTGACGGGAAGTTTGAGTCCAGCCAGGGTGAGAGTATCTGTTCCAGAAATTCCACTTACAGAGCCGGATCCATACTCTAGAAGAGTGTTAGCAATTGTCTTTTAGCATTGCTCATGAGTAGGACGCAATTCTTGCTACCTGCAAGAATTGCGGCAGTCAAGTGAGCAACTCTCGAACTACTCGGAAAGGGGAATACTACGCTCAAGAAAGGTCGACTCACGGACGCCGAAGCTGGCGCTATCTGGCTTGAATGTAGTTGAAGTGGTGGGATCGTATGTGTTGTGGACTGTGCAAGGACCGGAACTGCAGGCTGCACCCATAACCCAACTCGAATCTGCGCCGGTGTCGAGTAGCATGTACATTGGTTGGTTGGCTGATCCCAATTGTACTTGCGCAAAATATGAGAAGTCGGTACCATCCTGGCTGATGCCTGCACTGCTTGCTTGAGTTGGTGTAGCTGCTGCCATAATCGAATAGGTGTTGGTTCTCTTTTCGAAACGTCCTTCAACATTTTCCTCCTGAACTGGACTACCACGTTGGTACTTGCGCTTCAGTTGTTCTCCTAGGTGGCGGGTACGAATTTCGAGGTCTTCATCATTCTGTGAAGTTCCTTAATTAGCCTCATGAGCTCAAGTATAGAGCTCTTGTCATACCTCTGGGAGTCTCTGGACGATCTTGACAGTCATCTCGTCTCCGCGTCCCACGATGTGGCCTTCATCAGCATCCTTCGTCTCCTTGCAGTCGAGTGTCTTCGCACAGTAGTAGTCTGGGTACCAGGGGAAGAATGCGGCAGTGAAGCTTGCAAGCGCAAGGACGCTGATCAGGAGATTGAAGGCGCGCATGTTGTGATGCTTTAACCTCTCGATTTTTCTTCGCCGTGGCTTTGGTTGGCTCGTAAAGGGATCGGCAAAGGTGCCTGGCAAGAGTTTTTGAAGATCGAGAGTATTTGGAAGACTCAATGGCTTGAGGTTGCTGTTGCGGCGTACCCGATGTAAGAGAAAGTAATTATTTCGAGTTTGGTAAAACAACCAGCGTCAATGAAAGCAAAGAACACAGGAATGACGCCCTGCGCTAGTTGATGCTGAGTAGAAGTAATTGAGAAATATTTTTCGAGGTATGAGTCGCAAGAAAACCGTCGTTCGAGGTGGGGTAGCGAAAGTCTTCCCAGCGTACGTCGTTCAACCGAATTTGGAAAGCACCAGGCAACGACAACCCACTCTCCTTTGACCCAAGCGGACGTCAGAGCAAGTTCTCATCAGCTTCAGAGTTCGTTGACTATTTAGCGTTTTGTGTTTGCCTTTTAATTCGGGGTGCTGGTGGTATACGTCGGGGGCGCTCTTTTGAGACAATGCAGCCGAGTACCAGACCCGTGATGGACGGTTTATTACGATTACTTCTGGAGACACATGGAAATCTGTATCGTACAAGCAAGTCGAAGACAGTGAAGTCGTCGACCTTGCTCAATTACAATATGTTCGTGGTATGGGAGTAGTCCTGAAGTTTCTGATCTCGTCCCAGAGATGCCGATGCGAGATGCAGCCAAGGAAAGATACGAAGGGCAATCAGTCCAACGATTGTCGTCAAAAGGAAAGAGGTACAATGCAATTAAGTATGCAGACGGAGAGGAGGATAAAGGGATGAGGCGGCGGAGGGAGAGGTGAAGAGGAGGAGGAGGAGGATGAAGGGAGAAGGAGAACAGAGGCTCGCTGCAGGAGAGTAGAGAGGTTGGATGCTTGCTGCGGGATGGGCAGTTCTTCTTTCGTGCATGGATACAGTCGATCATCGACTTCTACGCTTGTACACATCTAGCCACATGTGGAATTGCTCCTATCAGTGCCAGGGAATCAGTGCAACCCCAAGATGCAGGGGCCGCTGCTCGACCTCGTCCCTGGCTTTCCCTCCACTTTCTGCCCTCGTTTTCAATCCGCATCGAGAATGATGCCGTCATGCTAAACCAGAACGATGCTGGTCTGCAGCATTAATGTCAGCCGACGAAGTCCAGGGAGCAGCAGTTCAGCCGCCAGAAACCTCCACACGCAATCCCAGGAGACACGTCTGGAGACGAGGTCCAATCATCGCGTGCTGGTAAGACATTTTGATAAGGAGAAGAAATTGCCGTCTTGGAGGTGAAGCGCCACGGTACTGTACCTGTCCATCAGAAAGACGATCAGCAGCCCCCTATCGAGTGAGTGTTAAAACGGTCTAGCTGCGGATGTCCTAGGAGACTTCTTTTTCTCCAGTTCTTCGTCCTTGCTTTTCAGGCGCTTTTCGAAACAGCGATTCGAGAGGAGTTGTGATCGACAGATATTCATCACAATCATCACATTTGATTTTAGGAGAGTTTGAGAGAGTCGTCGACCTGAGAGCTCCTCGAACAACATCGGTATCACGGCGGAGAAGTCCATGCTGCAGGTACCGGGATATATATTGCATCCCTTTTGGTAAATGGCCAAGCGACGCATCCACGGCGGCTGGGGTTGTATACGGCCAGGTGCATCGGTTTCTCCCTGCAAATTGTTTCAACCGACGGCATCGAGGGCACACAAAAGATATCTATCATTTTTGTTTGCGGAGGACAAAGTCATGAGGGGTTCTGTACTTGTTATCTAGAGTTCTGCAGAGTCGTTTGAGTGCATTGCATTGCAGCATCGCAGAAGTCATTCATTTTTTTTAAAAACATGCCCACTTTGCCGGAGGCCTTGGAGGCTTGATCTATCTTTCAGTGGCTGGCAGTGGCTGCAGTCCTGTCTAGCTTCCCCCCCCCAAAAAAAATATTTTTTTTTTTCAGATTCGTCCGTTGCTCGTCGTACTCTAGTGTTTCAGAGTTGGGAGTTGGGTACATGTGAAAGTGCCAGACCGCTCCTGCCCAGGGCAAACGGTATGCAATCACGTGTGAGAGGACGAAGAGTTCTTTGCCATCGTTGATCAGCTCTGTTTCTGGTTTGGTGATATTCATCCTTAACAATCTTACATTCTCTTTTGGTCTCGAAAATCTTCGGGGACGAAAAGTTCTTCAGTTCTGGCAGCTCTAGAACTGTCTTAGACTACGATGTAATAGTGACATACAACGTCACAAAGACGTAATGCTGTCTCAATAAATCGATGGCACGCCGTTTTCCAGCGTGTTTTACACGTGTGTGCATTAGAAGGCCTTGAAGACCTCTTGAAGCTCGTCTGGGGAATCTTCCGATACCTTGCACTTAATGCTAGAATTTGTGGAACAATCAGAATTTGATCGACACACGATGATGATTACCATGAAAGCTAGGAGGCGGCCAATTTGACCACTGCATTCATTTTTTTTTCGCTCCGCGCGCGTATATCAAGTGTGGTGGCCTTTATATTGTTGGACATTTGAAGTTGTTGACTTTGTTGTAATTTGCGAATTCCCACATTCCCCTGCTAGAGACATTCCAGCAATCCATCATCTTGGTTATTTTGCTCAGCTACAAGACTGCAAGAATGTTGTTGTCCCACCGCCATATATTTCCGAGCTCATCGATTCTCGTCAAAATCATGTGGTAGCAACGAACCGCACATGCGGCGTGAAAATGCGATGTTTGGAGCCATGGTCGGGTAGACTTCTCGGATGTTTGGTTGGGTGGAGGTGATAGCGTGTTCCCGAATCATGATCCTGAGTTCGGGTTTTAGCTTTGGGAAGAGGTGGAATGTCTGACGAGGGGTGGGGGTGTTTTGAGTGGTCTTTTTGTTGTGCTTCGGCAATGATTTTCTACGACTTGACCCCATTATTGATAGACTATCCTGCGTTTTGGTTTCGAGAAGCCAGAACTTGGGTTGGATGGTTTATGTAAAGTCTCTGTCGTTCCTTCTTGTGCTGCTCCAGCGTGTTTAAAAGGAAGTTTAGAAGTTTAGGCTAGGAGGATCAGTCTAAATTCACTTCGGGGAGTGTGTCACTGCTAGATTTCTTCTAGTAGTGCCAACAGCGATGAGTTTGTGTAATCGTACATGAGAGGAGAGTTCTATAGTACAATGCGTCAAGGACAGAGTCGAGATTAGATACAAAGTCTAAGCTGAGATGTGTCATATCCCCGTGCAACACCAAACGCCATGCTATACTATCTACTCATACATCGCGACCTGCTATTTCTTTCCCAACTCTCGACACTCTCACTGCCTTCAACTTCTCCTCTCAACCGCTGAATATCATCATCCACAAACTTGATCTTTCGACGGACATTCTTAACTCGATAGTCCCTGCTTTCGGTCAGCATCCTAAGGCCCAATCACCATGAAAACCACTATCTTCAACAGGCATCCGAGACCTACAATTCATGATTCAACAAAGTGACCCCGAAACCAATAGATAACATGGCCCAAAACGCCTATCAGACATAGCCATGCGGAAAAAGCGCTGGATGGCAGCCATTCTGATCGTGATTATGTCGAGTAACTGAAGCGAATAGTTCAATAATGGAAGAGAAGGCTGCTGTATAGACTGCAGCTCGATGTATGCCGTTTTCTTCTGACTGGATGAGATCGCTTCGGATCGTTCGCCAGAGATCAGATCAAGAGCTTCTCAGTTTCTACCCTTCTCTTCTCAAGCGACTCAAGAAGTCGTCTTTTGCGACCGTACTCCTGATTCAAGGAACAAAGGCTATAAATTCCAAGATTATTAGTTCAACAATCTTTGCATGTGCACAAGAGACGGAATCGATATTTGCATACTGTCAGACACCGCAGGCAGCTTCAGTAAAAAACATACCGAACAGTACACCGTGTAAAATTGTATCGAAACGAGTGTAGCGCACCAGGCGATACGGAGACATGGGGATTTGGAAGGGTGGATTTGGTGATTTTGCATGAAGTAGAAGCAGGAAAGGAAAAGTGAGAGTGCAGCTCGTCCGCCATTTTTGGATCCAGGCAGCTACGCTAGCTCCCGTTGTACCACAACAGACAGCTTCCAGAAACTGTTCAACCCGAGTTTGAGCACCTTGAGCCCATGATCACATCACAAATACTACCTGGCCTATGGAACACTTCTTGTTCATCAAGGGAACAACTTGATCCCGCAGTATCATAGCCACTGATATCAGATCTAAGAGTATCTAAATGGCTATCAAAGGAATTTCTTGAACTCCTCTAGACAACTGGAGGCATCACTAGCCGTCCACAAAACGCGCGAGATAGCTGCATGTTAGGAAGCAACGAAAATGAATAGCGAGAACATCGCTAGAGCACGGAAGAGCAAGTCGGAAGTCAAGAAAGAATATCCACTGTATTCAATGTCCTTCAGCCGCAAGTATTCTCCCTAGCACAACGAACTCAAATCAAGTCAACGCCTAACTCCACTAATTCTCTCTCACTTCTCATCCTAATACACCCACTCTTGTCACAGATCAATATTTTCTCTTCTTCACAACCCGCTCATCAGGAAGATCGCCCGAAGAATCATAGACGGAATTATAGAAGACATCCTCGCCCTTTCGTTGCTGACATCCAGCATCAGCTCCAACACCGCCCTTGGTAGCGTCCTCAACCTTAGTAGCAGCACCTCCGAACTTGAAAGGAGTAGTCTCGACCTTGCTAGTAGCACCCACGCCAGCAGCACCAACGAACGGCACAGGAACATCCGCGAATTGGAAAGTAGGACCCTCGGACTTGACAGCAGAACCATACATCTCTTCTGCCTTGCCCTTTTCCATATCATCACTCTTTTTGTCGTTGCTTGGGTTCTTGCTACCGAAGCAAGCTCCAGTGCCAGTGCTAGAGGACATGATGATGTGCTCGATGTACGGCAGATGGACGGACAATGAAGGTTCAGAAATCTAAGTGGACGAAGTCAGTTGCTTCCAAGTTGAGACAAAAGCAGAAGGATTCACCTTGAAGTTTTCCGCTCCGAGACAGGCGCAGCCTTCTTGAGAGATGCAACAGACGGAGATTTTGCGCTTTTGTCTGGCGTACATTAGATCAGCGGACCTCCTCAAAGGAAGGCGACACTTACTTTGATGTACAGACAGACGAACGTACGACGCGGAAGAGCAGCTGAGATCTTGGTGAGTCGGTGACGAAGTTGTTCTTGAGTTGTTGTGTTGGAAAGATAGACGAAGAACCTCGAGGCGGTAAGATATAATTCTTAGACAATGATGGTGAAAGGAAAACAAAGATGCTGCTGAGCTGCTTCATAAGAAAGAGTCGCAGTGAATGTGCAAGGAAGGTGAGGCCGAGAGCAGAAAATAAACATGATCAGTTTCTTGAAATTGAAAGGTTCACCTGAAATACAATAGCAGCGATCACATGCAAGAAGATTCCCTGCAAGTAGCCACCAGGAGCCTCAAAAATCCTCAGAACCCACTCACTCAAAGTCTCGAAAAGATCTCTTGATAGACTACGCCTATTGCTATTACACCGTACAAAAATGCGCATCCAGTCTCCCTGCCTGCCCTCCAGCACAACGAACCAAAGAAGACATGTAGAAGCCCCAGGACCAACAGCCTGTTGCTATAGAACCATTCCGAGTGCAGGGGAGAAAGGAGAACGCACCACACAAAGGTCTTGCAGAAAACGCGATCAGAGAGACAGAGAAGAAATAGCGCAGCACAGTGAGAAGATCCCCCATGCCAAGATGTACCCGAACCAAGAGAGCAGACGAGGATGTAGTATCGGAGGCGTATGATGAGCGATCAGAGAGGATTTGGTGGTATGGTATCCGCGTGTATCATTGGGGATATTCAATGCCGAAAGCCGAGAGCAATGCACAATATCTGCAAGCACAAAGTCCCGTCCAAAAGCACCCGCAATCACCCAGTAGAGGAACCGAGTAAAGAGAATCCGATCGCATTAGAGAAAGAGAGGTCGATATGGTAGGTTTACAGAACAATGCACTTCTTCTCCTTCTTCTTCTTGGTCAAGAGAGCGGCTCGGGTGGCATGTTCGAAAACTTCACGGACTCCCTCGTTCGTCTTTGCTGAGCACTCAAGGTACTTGTAGGCGCCAATCTTCTTGCGGACTTCCTCACCCTACGCGTTGTTGTCAGTCTCAAATCCTTAATCACAGCCTAAAGGATGACTCCATGTATGGATATTCGGGCCGAGATATGCTTACCTGTTCTGGAGTAACAGGCTTTTGGCTGGTCTTGTGTAGCTCCTCGATAGTCTTCTGGTCGTAACGCAAATCCTTCTTGCAGCCAACAAGGATGATGGGGAGCCCGCTGCAGAAGTGCAACACTTCGGAGATCCACTGTTGGTGAGCACGTGTCAGCGTATCCTTATCAACCAGCTCGGAAGCAATGGGTTTCAGCGAGACCGTACCTTCTCTTGGACGTTGTCGAGGGAATCCGGGGAGTCGACAGCAAAGCAGATCAGGATGACATGTGAATCTGGGTACGAGAGAGGTCTGAGACGGTCGTAATCTTCTTGGCCAGCTGTATCCCATAGCGCTAATTCAACGTGTTTTCCATCAACCTCGACATCGGCAACGTAGTTCTCGAAGACAGTTGGGACGTAGACCTGTTGAGCACCGTGTCAGTCTCGCAGTCTGGGAGGTTTGGGTATCTGATATCGGTTGGATGGGAGGTATTCGTGGGGCTCGATGAGGCTGGAAGGGAATGTTCCGAGGCCGCGCAAGCCTGCAAATTGTCGAAATTTATTGAAGTGAATGTAGTTTGCATACCTCTGGGAAAGTGCCCTTGGAGAAGACACTGTGGACGGGTCAGCAATGCTCAATCTCCTGAAAGCTATGATGGAGGTGAGGAAGGTATTAGGGGTCATTGCTTACATGAGGAGACAAGTTTTACCGCAAGCACCGTCGCCGACGATAACGAGCTTTCTTCTAATCTCAGCCATCTTCGATATCTTGTGTTGTGTGTTGGATTGTGGGTTGTAGGGAGCGGAGTAGATGAAATCGTCAAGTTGGTTGAACGTTCAGAGTTGACGGCGAGGAAGTCGCCAACCTAAGGACGCTAAGAAGGGTGTTGCCTTAGTGAATTACCGAGGGCTGTGATTGGCGGGAGCGCCAAGGTGGAGACCTTGAATGTCTTTGAATTCAAAAGCAGGCCAAGCGGCTGATAAAGTACTGTATTCGATGACGAGAACCTGCGGTCAGATTTCGTACTCTCAAGTATGCGGTTGTGTTTGTTTTCAAATGGTGTTAGAAAGTTCTATCTCCGACAATTCTACGGTACTATATATATCGCCCAGACCCATTTCTAGGCAGGCTGGCCCGGTGAATCATCTCCATCTCTCATGTGTGTTTCGAACATTCACCTCCAGAATACGTCTATAACAAAGCCACTTTCTGTCCTGTTGATTCCTGAATTTACGAACACCGCAGAGCGCATACCTATGGAAATACCGTAAGTCACCAGGCTGACCTCCGACATAAATATCGGACCGGAATTTAGCAAGTTCTTCCGCACTGAGCACCTGCCTACGAGGTCGTCGCTCGCCTTGTAGTCCCTCCTCCGAGAACGAGTTGCATTGGGTGATCTACCGGCTGCAACAGCGGGTTCCGAGCCACCAATTCAGCGTGTGCCAAAGTCCTTGCACAGCTGAAAGAATGACATGTTCTGCGGTGACTGCAGCGTCTGCACTCCAGAGTCAGTCTGGAGAAACAGGGCCAATCGCGACGATGTCCCCGGTCCATGCTCAGCGTATGAGGCGAAGCTTAGCCGGACTTTGAGATGCAGGACTTCAGGACTTTTATAGTGTTTGCTGGAGATGTCCAGTACAAACCTGGACAATTGTTTGGGACTGATAGAGGTCCTTAACCCCAGCCAACGTCGAACATTGCGGCCACGATGACAGTCTGCCACCTGGCCGCGGTGCCAACAGCCAAGTATTGCGGACTGTAAGAGCTTGAGGATCTTTGTTCGGCAATAAATAATTACGCGCGGATAGGGGCGAGACCAACAGAGACCATGCCAGAGCCGCCAAGCTTCCATAGGTCCTTCACCAAGATCCTTCACCAAGCTGTGCAGCACTCAGCCCTATGATATTATCTTGCATGCATCAGCCTCGCAAGTGATCACGAATCAATTAACTCTCGTAAAATCAGTAAATCACATTTACCTTAAATCGTACCCTTGAAAAGTCAAAAAGATAATGATCACGTGAGCATGCAGTCGATTCTGGCTAGCGTGCCAAGTGCTAAATATCGAGCTCTCCAAAAAAGAAACAACTCAATTCACAACAGCACTCCACGCCCAATCCGCCTCACCTCACTGTAGCCATGCAGAAGGTCATACGGCGCTCCATACTCGCCGAGAAGCAGGCAGCACGACGATCAGCCAAACGAAAGGACCGACATACTCGAGAATGGGCGAAGTCCAACAGAGAGCAGGACCGACATCTTAGGCGTGAGGCCACAGGCCAAATAAAGCAGGCGAGACTCAACAGAAGAGAGGATTGGGAATTGGGACCCTTGGCCCCAAGGAGAGATGTGGGTGATTCGAAGGATACCTTTGGTACCATCCATACGCAGCGGATGAGAGGAACTGTGATCCACTATAAAGATAGGGCGGAAGCATTAAAGAAGGTGGGAGGAAGATTCCTGAACATCGTCAAAAGCGATAGGGTGGTGTTACTAGAAGGAAAGGACAAGGGAAAGATTGGCAAGGTCACGGCAGTAGATCCATCTCGAGCGGAATGTACTGTTGAAGGATTGAACCTGGTAAGTCTGCTTCGTGCCTTGAACAAGCATTTGCTAACATCTAGCTTACGGATTGATGTTGCTATACCTTCATACATGATCAACGAGGAAGATCCAGACAAGCGACCCATTCGTACGATCGAGAAACCAGTCCCTCTTACGTCCGTCCGACTCGTCTACCCCCTTTCCGACCCCGAAACAGGGATCACACGAGACGTGATCATTAAGAGATTGGTTAATGCTAATTTCTGGTTCGACCGCCACCTGAACAGGACGAGTTGGAGGCGCATGGTTCCAGGACTAAATATTTCCATCCCCTGGCCCAAACTTGAGCCAAAAGAACACAAAGACGGCCCGGACGACACTCTGAGAATAGATGTCGAGGAGAAGACCTTTGTGCCGAGTTTATTACGACCTCCCATGCCAGGAACCGTGATCGATGAGCTACGGAACAAGTTCTCGAAATTCAGAACAAGACACGATCCCGAGTATATCGAAGCCAAACTCGCCGAAGACCGCGCTGTGGAAGAGCAGAAGAAGAGGGTTACCGAGATGCGGACACCATTGCAGGAGATCAACCGACAAGAGAGGAAATTGAGGAAAGCAAAGGGCAAGGGCAAACTCACCTCTGAAATGCTGGAGAGAATTGGACAAGTCATTGCGAAGAAGAGACAGCTAGCCAAGGCACCACAACCATTGGCAGCTTGATGTGTATGATATGTATGGAAGATCGTCTGTATAGCACCTGGGCATTGGCGGCGTTGTAAAATGCTGCATAGTAGAGAGGCATATAGACTATCTCTACTTGGTATGAAAAGCTGTATACTATTGCATGCGGAAGCCCTTTGATAACCTCGGATCAAGGTAAGTTGTTTTATTACCGGTATACTTCTTGGGTCTTTGAATTTCTTTGTGCAGAACAGAAAATGTGAAGTCACAATTATTAATCGAGGAACTCTACATGTTCTCAAAGTCGATGGCATTGACAATGGCCTCAAGGCTTCGTCTGAGAGCTGGTCATGACCAAATCTTGCCTCGGATTATACTTTATTGTTCGCCGTTCCTAGGATGGTTTTCTTATTCACCTTTACGGATTCACTCGCCCTACTTCAATTGAGGTCCAGACAGCGAAGCGTTGCGGACTGCAATTCTGTCTTTCCATCTCATCTTCTTGCTTCTCAGAAACACAGGTCTATTTGACCACTTCCACTACGTTCTTTGCAACCTTCAACCTTACATCCACCAGATCCTCAAACCAAATCTTCAATCTCAAATAAATTCTCCACCTCAATTCAATATTACAACACTCATCATGCCTTTCTCCAACCTCCTTGCAGCTTTCGCAGCTACCTTTACCCTGTCCACACTCGCTTTCGCAGAGCCAATTCCATTCAGAGGCACCCAAGTGGCCGAACGTGAAGTCATTGCCGTTCGTCAAGAAATTGCAGAAGCTGAAGCTCTTGCGGAACGCGAAGTCGTTGCTGAACCTGAGGCTATTGCGGAGCGTCAAATCAACATCGAACAATACTGTTGTATTGATGGGTGCTCAGTTTGCAATTATGCAATTATACAATTTGCGAGACTCATGATTGTGTTGATTGGGTAAGTCTTTCCTTCTGATCTCTTCTATTCATTACTCATGTATTGACATCTTTAGCCTTTCCTACTTTGCTGCGCTAGTGCATTCAAAGGCAAACGAGACGAGAACGGAATCGAACAAGTCTACAATCAACGAGGGGAGTTGATGCACTTCGTCAGCCCAGCTAAAACAGAGCCGATTCCTGCTCCGGCAGCAGTCGAGTTACCAACGGGAGAATAGACACGGGCTTTAAAGTGAAGTGAAGTGGATTGGATCAAGCACGCCCTAGGTTGGGGCGCTCGAGAAACACGGCTAGGATACTGATCGGTAGAAGGCGTCAGGCGTCAGGCGTTGTTATCTGCTGGGGATACCCATGGAGCTACATCTTCGTGCTCTTTTTAAACGCGGCGTTGCTTTGCTATTATCAAACATACATTACCATCAGTAACAAAACGCCTCTTAGAGCCCCCCAAAACTGCCATACTTGAAATTTCCCAATAAAACCTCACATCCGAGTCCCCACGTAACGGTAGCCTCCTCGCCTCGTCCCGACACTGCTTCTCGCCTAGCGGTCTTGAAGCTATTCCGAAGTGGGTCCACCCATGAAACAACCATATAGATTTAAATAGGCCGATTTTTCTAACGAGGCACAAAAGGCGGCTACCAGGCTTGGTAGCTCAGGTCAAAATGTGCCTCAAGATGGAGAAGAGAGATTACGCCTTGACCGCATACGCTTTAAGTAAAACCCGTCCGGGGGTTTTCTCTATGGGACCCAGCTTCGGCTGCGTAGCCCCTAGTCTTTTGCTCTTTGGATTTATTTTTTGAAGAATTGTTTGGGGCGGTGAAATGCTCTTATACTTTTTTTGTTTAGGGCGGTAAAGGGGGCGGCATTTTTGGATCCAGATTAAACGCTAGAGGCAAAGCGAGGTCCAGGATATTTTTGACCAGGCTTGGTAAGATGATCATCGATTGCCAAATCTATCTCTATGTTCCCAGCAAAGACAACTTTTCAAATGCAGCAATAACAGGAGCCTCTTTCTTCTTCCCCGCCGCCTCAAGACTCTCCTGAAACACCGCATCGCCACCAATTGCTCTGTACCCATTCTCGTCCTCCATCTGCATCTTCACAGCCTCATCTATCCCAAACACCTCTGGCACGCATCCCCTACACATTTCCACCACCTCTCCCAACGCACTTTCGATCGCCCTAGCACGCTCCCACATACCCCGTCTCACGAGTCCTTCCACCAATCTCCCTACTTCCCCTCTAACACTCTCAACTCTCTCAATCAATCTCCGCACACTATTAACCAAATATTCCTCCTCATAAACACTCCCCTTCTTCCCCCTAGCCCTCTTCCTCTCCTCCCTCCTTCGATTCTTACTCGTCGCCCTACTAACCCCCGTCCCCGCTGTCCCCACAGAGCCTGCCTTCCCCGTGTATCTAGTAAACAAACTCCTGTTCGTCGATATCCTAGAACTAACTGCTACACTAACATCATCCGGTAACTCTCCATCGCCCCCTCTTTCTCCTTCGTAGAACGCTAATGGATCAGCGAGGGCTTTCTCACGAAGCTCGCGGATACGTGGGACTTGGGCTAGGAGTTGCGCTTTACAGTCTGAAAGGAGTTCTGTGGATGATGCTAAAGCTTCCCCTAAGCAGGGGTCGATGACTTCTTCCAATAATTCGGGGACTCGCTTCTGCGCAATGAGGTGCAAAGCATCAGCGAAGAAGTAGCCTTTGCAGAATGTTCGGCAGGCATTGGGAATTGAGGATAGGTAGTCGAGTTGGATGGTTGCTGCAGAGAAGTAATCTTTGCTTTCTATTAACGCTTCGTAGAGAGTTGTGGCTAGGTCTGTGAGTGCGGGGCCGGAGATGGGTGGTGTTTGGGAGAGCGCGCAGAAGAGTGATTCTCGCCAGGAGGAGGGGCCGGAGGAAAGGTAGCAGGAGGTAGCTTTTATGTAGTTGTTTAGGGATTCATACGCTAGACCTGCTTCTTTGAAGGAGGATTTTGATTCGAGGTATTGGGCGTAGAGGCTTGTGAGGGTGGCGTGTTGTGAGGGATTATAGCGGTAGAGGGAGAGAGCGTCTTTATAGAGGATGTGTTTTTGGGTGTAGGTTTGGAGTTCGGAGAAGGCATCTAGGGCGCGGAGGTGGGAGAGGGCTTTGGTGTGTCGGTCAAGATGGTCGTCAATGCTGAAGCAGCGTCGGACTTCGGTCATTTCTTGGAGATTTTGCATGAATGGTAGGTATTCTCGAGGGTCCTTTTGCGATTGCTGTGCAACGAGGAGAGCTAGGTCTAGGTTGTAGAGACCAAGGGCATTGTCGTAGAGTTTGTTCACATCTGCTAAGAAGCAAATGTGTTCTACTGCCTTATCGGCCATCTGAGAATCCTTCTCCATTAGTTGAGCAACCACGAGGAGGCCGTCGTCCAGAGCTGGAGGTGATTTGCAAACATTCGCTGTGATTATATTCTGCAGGTTCGTGGATGTTCTAGTCTTCAAGACTTCGAGGAAGGCATCGCAAATTCGATTGACTTTCGAGGTCTTCCTAAAGCTTGCTTCTGGTTGTGTAGTTGTGTTGACACCATTTGTTGTTGGAACCCCGTTTTCCTGCGTTGGCGTGACTCTTGTTTCCTTATACATGCTTTGTGTGACATCTTCCTCCCTTAGTGAGGATAGGAATAAATCAATGTACGTAATCTTCTTGACTTGGTCAATGAAAAGAGGAACATTGGCTAGAAACTGCTCCGGTGCATGGTCGTATAGAATGTTCATATCCACTCTTTGTGTCCTACAATGAGTGAAGGCCTTCTTATAGTTTTTCTCGTCGATGAGCTTTCGAATTCCAGCCAAGACCATTGCGCGAGGGAAGATGGTTTCGAGATTTCCTCGAGGCATTTGCAGCACAAGACTAAGAGATGTAGGCATTGCCGTCACCAGTCGAGCACCACGCTCAATGCTCCTGCACCGTTCATCTTTTTCTGGGTCATCTGGAGGAACCTCCAAATCTAGTTTTCATCATTAGACCTGTCAAATTCCCAGAGGAAGAATACGTACTGCTGACATTGGTGATATGCACGAACTTCAAGAGGTGCGTTGTTGTAGTGAGAATAAGATGTGCTGCAGTAACGAGAAAAGATGTACAGTTCTTGACCAGAAGGCGCGAGTTTGCGTATAAATGACCGTTTGTAGACATACCAAAGGCAATAGGCTCATCGCCATTCGAAATGTCTACCCAAGGTAGATAGCTGGGAAATTTACAGCGAGAAATTGATTGGTCTGCTATTGTTAGGGGATGCAAATCTCCTGCGTTACCTTGCACGTATGGATACGCTCTACCCTCTTCAAAGATACTTGACAGCGTGTAAGCGACGGGCGTTGAAGTCGGTTCAGAAGAGACCAACTCCATTCTGCCAGTGTCGTCGTCAAAGCAGTATTGCTTAACGAGAGAACCTTGTTCGGACCGCTTCAGCACTAATACTTCGTTGATTCCAGAAAAACATATTTGCTGATAGACAGATTGCTGATCATCTGCCTTTGCAAATGTGACTCGTCCAGTCAAGCTTGGTGATGCAGTCGGCGTCGCAACATCTTTCCATTCGAAAATGGCAATTCCTTCGCCGTGTAAGACTGCTATTAGGGAGGTATCGGCGTTAAATGCTACATCAATGGCATGATATTGTACTTCAAGCTCGTGTAAGGCCATTGGAGGTGGGATATTAGCAGTTCGAAATGGGGTAACCTTGACCATTTTGCCATCAATGACTGCGACGGGTCCGAAGTCTTTGGGTGGCAATGTAGATCCTCCGGCTGTTGTGAATATGTAGTCGATTGAGGTAAAGCTGTCTATAAGGAGTCAGTATATAATTTGAAATGATGTAGGGACACTTACTTGATGCAGCTGTCATGAAACGTAGGGGCTTTTCTGGATGCCATACCACAGGACTGACGGGCAGTAGATCTTTGTTGGCAACTTCGTGCTTGAGATACCAATGATAATTACCCATAGTCCATAATTGAGTACATTCAGCCAGTATAACGGCAAGTACTGTAGAGTCTGAGTTCCATTGCAATTTGATATGCTGATCTGGGAGTTGAAGTTGCTTGGGGGTAAGACGAAGTCTGAATTGGCCATGCCTCAACCCATTTCTTTCGAAGAAAACAACGTCGACACAATCACCAAATCGTTGTATACCAGCGATCAGATTCCCGGCTGGTCTCCAACTCAAGGCAGACTCTAAGCCGTCGACAGGCTCGCTGACACTGTCCAATACTCCTTCTCTCGAATACACCCGGATGATTCGCCTAGATCCACCTTCGATAGTGGAAACAGCAAGATATGCACCGTCGCCTCTCCAGCTTATCGAAGTTCGGAGATCATCGTTGGGGCTCAAGACACCTTGGTCAATCTTCTCGGGCATAGTTGGATCCCGCAAAGCCTTGGCTCCTCGTCCATGGAATTGCGTTTCCTTCTTGCCCCAGCCTACTGACACATGATTAGATGCTTTGAGGTCTTCTGAAGTCATAGTCACATCCGTGACACCTTCAAAGCTTCTGCTCATGAACACAACAGTATTCGCCTTAGTGGTAATGGCAAGAAGCTCCTCGTCTGGCGACCATCTTGCCGCAGTGATGCCTGCATCGACTGACCCAACAATCTCAATCCGGTCTTCTCCGGCCAGAGATTCTTCTCTGACAACCACAATATCTCCACCAGCCAATACGAGACATGCTGTCAAGCTGTCTCCGAAATAATGAAGACTTAAGACCTCATCACTGGCTAGTTCCGGATTTGGACAAGGCGCATCCCAAGACGTGATGACTGTATGTTCACTAAGACATTGTCAGAAGAATGAATATACATTTTGAGCAGAACATACTGTGAATTTGAGTTAACGTTGACCCTCAAGAGCTCTATAAGAGCATCATTCTCCGTTGGTCCAAAAGTGCATAGGACGGAGTCATTGACGAGATCCCAGGTTGCCGCTGTCAAAGGCCGTCCTTCAAACTGAGCGGGAGGTTTCCACCGATCATATCGAGTATTTCTGAGATTGCGCATTTTCACAGTCTCTTTGAGATTGCTCGATTCCTCAAGATCATCTTTCCTGGGCTCGAGCTGGGGTTGATATCAAAAATCGGACCCTTGCAATATGGTTCGCCTAACGAGTAAATTTTTGATGAGATTCGCTGGCCCACCTCGCGATGTCGAGTCAAAAGCGGCACACGGAGTTCTTGAGAGCTAGAAATAGGAGCAATGTAATGTCCCAGAACCTAAGGTACTTTGCAGTTAAGCTCTATAAGGGTTTCCGAAGAGGTAAAACTTTACTTGCCACACAATAAAGACCTGACTTTAATTTAGAAACTTTCCACAGCTTCTAATGTTCCTCCGGCTTGGGACGTTGGAGTGCCGCTTTTTCTCGACGTCGCGAGCCCACTTCCCCAGATTATCACGCTCCTCAAGTAAAACTCACAACCTCCGCTACAAAACCCCTCTTCTCGCACAACAGACATTCTTAGCTCGGCATATGTAATGGACGTCGCATACAATCAACACTCTCCCCATTCAAGGCACAACAGCCGCTCACATACCAACCTCAATCACTTAACCCTTGCACCATTGACGACTCGACTTCCCCTCTCCGACCCAGACGCCCTCCCAGAATCTGCCTACCATGTATCCTACATCGAAGGTCGCTCAGCACCAACCACACCATCAATTCTCTCTCGATCCTCGTCTCGCGTATCGATCCGCAAACCTTTAGACCTTTCAATACCGAAATCAAAATCAAGCACACACCTCCTCGCTGCCCGAAAACAGCCTCGGTCTGGAGCGACTACACCGGGTGGTACGAAGCTGAGGAAAGGGGTCACAAGGGATGATTATACGCTATCTGCGAAAGACAGAAGTGATTCGGATTGGCTTCTGCGAGCTGGTGCTGCGATTTCGTCGTCTACGAGGGAGTCGAAAGGTCAATCATGGCTAGTATCGAGAACTAGCTCTACAAGTCTGACAGGGCAAAGGGACGAGGATGAAGAAGAGTTGGAGCGAGAGCTTGCGAGAGAAAGGGAACAAAATAGCAGACGAGCAAGTAGGAGAGGCAGTGCTGTGGGAGGCAGTTTCGATGCCGACGATGAATTCTCACCCCTCACAACAAGACGGAGCTTGAGCTTTGGGCCTGCGACTGGAAATGGAAGCAGACCTGTAAGTCGCTTTGGAAGCAGAGGAAACAGTCGTAGGGGAAGTCGAGCACAATTGTTCACACCAATATCTGGGGAACGGGAACGGGATAGCTACTTCGATCAGCGAGACTTTGCCCGCGAGGAATATATCGCGGAGCCTGATTTTGTGGATGTCGATGAGGAGGCACTACAAGATGAAGAGGATCAGGAGAAGAATGACGAAGCTATGATCAAGAAGCTAGCACGAGCCGGCAATATTGGTCTTGGAGGCTGGGTTGAGAAAATGCTTGGCTGGAGTCTTTTCGCTGTGGATGAAGATGGTGAAGAGGACACCGAGGTCACAGATGAGAAAGCCGAGGATTCAGAGATCTCGTCAAGACCATCTAGGAAGACTCTGGATGGAGTCACGGATTCTTTGCCAGGCGACGTGCCACCGCCGCTTAGGGATGATGAAGCAGGTGGTTGGCAAGATGCCGCTTGGCTACTGAGTGTGGCTACGAAGGTCCTGTTGTGAGAAATTTGATACCTGATAGCTAATTATACTTGAACCAGTAACAAAGCGATCTCTTGAGCACCTAGGTATCTGTTGCCGTCGGGGGAGCGTGACCTCACTCCCCACAGCCCATGCCCCCGCCAAGCGGCACTTTTCATCGTATTTGCTGCCTGTAAATTCGAATTCGTTGTATTTCATACTGTTTTAATCTATCTTGTAGAGCTTCAGTTAGGCTCATTTGGAACGCGCTATTGGATTCGTTACTCGTCTTGACCATACCGCCTAGGTAGCCTTCTTGCGCGTTTCTTCGGCCTTTCCGATTGATCTGTCTCGTTACCTTCTAAATATTTCAGTTCTCTCTTACCGATTCTCGACCTTGGTCGTGGAGCTGTACTTGGACCAGCACTGAAACCTAAATTGGCATCTTCGCGCCTGAACATAGGCGTAACAGCTACTCGTCTCCCTCTCCCTCTATCAGAAGCAGTACCTCTATCCCGCCTTCCCCTGGCTAAACTCGGGCTTGGCACTACCTTTTGTGCCTCCTCTCTGGGTAGTGGCTTCGGCAGCTCACTTCCGGGAAAGAACTCACTGTTATACATCAGCCCTCTGCTCCCACCCCCAAATCACATCACAACCAAAATCAGGCAACTCACTTAAAAGCAACCAACCACCTATCCTCCTGATGACTATACGGCCCCACCGGATCACACAAGAAGTTCACTGGCCCAGGAGTCCTCTCCCTTCTTTTTTGTCCGAACACCGGATGCGCAAACCACCTTCTACACGTATCGATGCCTATCCTAGACGCTACTGCCCTCGGCCATCCTACTGTTTTCCCTGTCCCGAGAGCGGGGAAAGCTATACTTGATACTTTATGGAAACAGGCTTCTTCGAGACAGCGACGGTAACAGTCTGCTAGTTGTTGCCGGATTAAGAGGATATTTTCCCTGGTGCGAGTTCGGTAGTTCGGCGCGTTGGTATGAATCAAAAACGTGCAATTGGACATGTTGAAACTTGGAGTGGTGAGGGCTTCGCCTTCTGGCAACCTAGGAGAGGAGAACTTGTTGAAGAGGTGATCTTTCAAGCGGGGGCCGGCGGCGTACTTGATCTGGAACTCTGCGCCTGGGGTGGTAGTTGTGTTTAGGACCATTTCCTGATCGGTTGCGTTCACCATTGCTTCTGCTGGAAAATCAATTAAGAAGGCGCGGCGGATCTCGAATCGGCCGCAAGGGGAGCGGTGGATGAGTTGTCTGTGTGAAGGGGTGGACGTTAGTACCACACTCATACACTATAAGGGCAGAGGACAGAGATGCATGTATTCGGGGAATAAGATAGGGAGATCTCGGAGGCTTCTCCGTAGGTGCAGACCCGAGAGATAATACAGAGAAGAAGCTGGGACTTACCCTGCATCACCTTTCAAAGGCGCCCGAGGGAAGTCGGCAAAACTCATCGTCATCTGCAAAGGAAGGGTTAGGTCTATCACTAGAGATGATAAACTTGCACCGAAAATTGGACCTTGAATTGTGGGTGTTGATGCGTGTTCTTTGATGCTATATGTCCTCGATTGTAGACAAAGGCTTTCTTGGAGTTCTGAATCATCCGCATTTGCTATCAACTCACGAACATTTCTTTGTGTATTGTACCATTCTGAGCATGCACGCGTTTCTTCTTGAGACGAACATTGGGTACATCGGAACGCTGTGGTCTTGAAGCAGGCATTTTCATTGCTGCTGAGGTCCTAAGAAATGCCAACACGTGCCACCAAATGCTGGAGAATTGTGAATCAAAAAGTTTTTTTTCAAAATCTAGATTACGATCTATGCAAACAATATGGTATTTCCAGTGCCCATAGGTGCCAATCGAGGCTTACAATAAAATAGTGCGGATCAATCCAGGAAGAAAACGCCGATGTGTCACGTGATTCACCTCGATGATCAAGTTCAAAGATTTCAGACACGGAAGACCTAATGAATTAGCATGAGATCATTATAATAGGTCTCTATCATGTGAGTTCGACGCGATGTTGATCGGATGTCTTGTAGTGATTCATTGCAGGACGGATTGAAGCTTCAAGCTGTCCTGCAAGCTTCGATTCATCTCGACGAACTGGAGAAGATAAATGTCCCTGAGCATATGGGTGAATGGCAGATGACATTGAAGGCTCGAGATGTTCTGACGAAGTTACCTACCTACCTATGTATCTCGGGAATACTTCGACGCCCAACTCAGAAATATCATGAAAGAGTGAAGGAGCGATTTCGGGGGGTTATACTCCAACCAAGCGACGCTAGTCCACAAGGCTCCTTCTCAAAGTATTAACATCAGTCGAGTGCGTCTCTCGGTCGCCCTCATCTCTCATTTTGTGGAAGGAGCAGTGACGTGCTGACTTGGTTGAGGTCAACGCAACTTGGTTTCGACACGCAGATTCGCAACTTCCTCTTCAGTCAACCATTGGAGTCATTTGACTTCACGCATTCACACTCAGAGGAGGCAACTTCGACTCACGGTCCCTCGATTCGGGTTTCGATCCACAACTTCTCAATCTCCCGAGCAGCGTGGGACATTCAACTACGTCGATATGTCTTCCGCCAAGGCTCGGATACTACTCATCGGAGGCGGCGGAGTGGGCACATGCCTCTCATACAATCTTGAAGTCGGCGGCGGAGCGGAAGTCACAGCGGTACTAAGATCAAACTACTCAGCTGTCAAGGACAATGGGTTCACCATAAAGTCCGTCCAGCATGGGTTCGTCGAGGGGTGGAAGCCCACTACGCGTAAGTCCGCTCTGAAAGTCCCTGATCGCGAAGGACATTATGTATACCACGAACATTGTAACTGACGTACACAGTGGTCAACTCAATTCCAAAAGCCGAGGATTTGGTGCCGTTCGAGTTCATAGTTGTCACTACCAAGAATATCGCCGATATTCATCCCACCGTCGCAGAGTAAATGTCCCTTCTCCCCTGGGACATTATGGAAACTGACTCTGAGGTGGTAGGCTCATCGCCCCAGCCGTGACGGACAATTATACCGCCATCGTTCTTGTCCAGAATGGACTCAACATCGAGAAACCCCTCATCGCCAAGTTCTCCAATAATCCCATTGTGTCGGGTGTGTCCTTCATCGCGGCTACCGAAACTCAGCCCGGCCACGTTATTCATGATAGCCCGGACAAGCTCATTGTCGGCGAATTCGAGAATTCGAATGTCCCACTAGAGAGGAGCACTTTGGCTGCGAAGAGATTCGTAGAGTTGTATCGGGCCTCGGGAAAGGTTGAGTGCTTCTATAACCAGGACGTCGGGTTTGTCAGGTATGTTAGATTGCTTGATTTGAATGTACTACTACTCCTGGGACAATGTAATCTTCGAATGCAAGAGCTAAGTTTGATGCACAGGTGGAGAAAGCTCGTCTACAACGCTTGCTACAACTCTGTCTGCGCAATCACCGGCATGGACACTGGCCGCTTGAGATTGTACGAATTCCCAATCGACAATTTGGTTCGTCCATTGATGTTGGAAATCGTGGCCATTGCAAAGGCAGCTGGCCATGAACTGCCCAAAGGAATTGTCGAAGACGTCATCAACAGTCAACCTATACATACGTTCTTCAGACCGAGTATGCAGCAGGATATCGAGAAGGTAAGTTTCTACCCATTCTGGTGGTGTTTTAAATGTCTCGGGAAGGCTGGTACATTTGAAGCACTGCTTTCCAAACCCGTTTCCAGCATACTGACTCGATCTAGGGCAACCTCATCGAGTTCGAGAATGTCGTGGGTGAGCCATTGCGAGAGGCACATAGACTTGGAGTTCCTGTCCCGTTCCTGAAAGTCGTCTATGAGATTTTAAGAGCCTTGCAACAAAAGAGGAAGGAGTTACTGGGTCTTGTTAGCCTGCCGAGCTCCGAGTCAGTTCTTACCCCTCCGGCGGACACTTAAGCAGCGTCTCGACGCCCATTTAATGTCCCACGAGGGCAGGCACAATGGCAAATCTGAATGGGAGCATTTCACGGCGTTGCATTATGATCGACGGTTTTCAATGACCCGCAAAGCCTGGGACAATGGCAAGACTCTATGACCGACGGCTTCTAAATATCTAGAACAAGTCTATAGCTTCACAGCTTTGCCAGAACTCCATCTGGTCTAAGAATTGACAAATGAGCTTTAGAAATTTCCTTCACAGTCTTGCATCCAGCAAGTGCCATCGTTGTTTTGAATTCGTTCTTCAACAGCTTAATTGCCAAGTCCACACCTGCTTCGCCATTGTACTGGCTCAAATCAGCAGTTTCCTTCCAAGCCAGGGAAAAACACTTACAGCCAAACCCCAAATAGGCACGCGTCCAACAAAGCAGAAGCAAGCTCCAAGAGCAATAGCTTTAAAGATGTCTGTTCCTCGTCTAATTCCTCCATCAATGGCAATCGGAATCTTGCCAGCAGCAACGGGCGCACATTCTCTCAGCGCATCAAGTGTTGCTGGTGCAGTGTCTAGTTGCCTCCCACCATGGTTCGAAATAATCACACCATCGAGACCATACTGAATCGCAAGCGAAACATCTTCCGCCGTGTACACTACCTCCAATCAGCACAACTTCAGATTCCACTCTTATCTCATAACTCACAGCCCTTAACCCAAATCGGCAACTTAGTATTCTTCTTCAACCACGGGATCACCTCGGCCCAATCTACATTAGCATCTTTACTCTCCATCAGCTCAGTGAACAATTTGGCATCTAGAAAAGAAGACTTCAAACCATAATCTAAGCTGTCGTTCGCTCCGGCAAGCGCACTGGGATCACTGTCTGACTCGATGTTCGGGAAGGTGATTCCTTCCGGGAGGGTGAAAGAGTTGCGGAATTCATTGAGGCGGCGACCTAACACGACGCCGTCCACGGTTAGGAGGATTGCTTTGTATCCGTTTTCTGGGATATATCAGCTCTTGGCTTCCTTCTCAAGCCTTACATAGTAGATTGGAGCTATGAAGGAGGAAGTGGGAGAGGAAAATAAACATACTCTCTGCCCTCTTTAACATCTTAATTGCAATCCCCCTATCCTTCAAAAGCGTAACCTGAAACGCATAAGGATTTCCCAATCCCTCCTTAACCACATCCTCCATCGTACTCGTACTCCAAGCACTCAGTCCCATCGCAATGCCATTCTTCGCTGCCGCTCGAGAGGTAGCGACTTCTCCATCGGCATGAGCAAGTCGATGCATTGCTGCCGGAGCGAAACCGAGGGGAAAGGATACTTCGGTTCCGAAGATTGTGGTTGAGGTGTCGATGTTGGAGACGTTGATTAAGATTCGGGGCCGGATTTTGTAGCGGTTGTAGGCTTCCTCGTTGTCGTGGAGGCTGGGAGGGGTGTTAGGAGGAGGGCGAGGAGGTGGGCGAGGATGGGCGAGGGGAAAGAAAGGGGAAGTCACGTTATGAGATCCATTGCTCCTTCGTTGAAATATTCTGGGATGGTGAGTAAGGATGGCATTGGTCATGTCTTGGGTGACTTGTTACGTACCAGCGTACATCTTGGGAAGCTTCTTGGAGGCTGCATCTTTCAAGTCCTTGATAGTGAAGATAGTCTTGTCCAAGGGAGCAGTACGGTTCGCCATCTTGAATTGAGAGATGCACAGGTACTGGAGAAAGATTAAGTGTGAGATCAAGATTGATAAGGAATACTGAGAGAATAATATTCTCGATGCTGTGTTGTGTGTAACTAAGAAGCCACTTAAGAATGTTGATCCTCTCGGCTTATCTTCTGGCGAACTCGATTCATGTAAGATAAAGCGCCCTTAACAGCTCTTAAGGGCGTTACACTGCACATGCAATGGGTCCCTGATGCTCGATAGCTCTGTGAATAGCCAATGGTGGGGTTCTACCAATTATGGTTGGTGATAAGCTAAACAAGTGCAAAAGTGGGATGGTGAGTTGATCGCGGAAACCTTCCTGTTTTAGGCCCTTTCTTGCTTGAGAACATCAGAGGTGTTGGATTCAAACTTTTTGAGATGATTTGTATACTCAATTGGAATGAGTGATACTATGGTGCATGATGCGGGGTCGAAGTTGATGCAGGAACTCGTGGAAGGGCGTTAGTGGAGAAGCTCACACCAGTGTATGACAACTTGATCGTTTCTCGGGGTTCGAAGAACTAGAAATTTACTCGAGACTGTGACCTCTCAACTCAATCAAATCAGATTCGTTCAAATCTCGGAATTCCATCATGTCGGGCATCCAGAAATTCGATCCAGCAGGACTATTCAATGGAGCACCATTGATGTCGCAGGTCGTTCGAGCCAACGGCATGGTCTACACAGCCGGCCAAGTAGGAGTAGACGGCAACGGCTACATCCCAATTGAATACGAAGATCAAATCCCACTCGCTTTAGAATGTCTTCGGAAGTGTCTCCAAATCGCCGGAGCAAAAATCGAAGACATTGTCCATCTCCGATACTATATCGTAGACTACGACCCAACACTGAAGTCACAACCTCATTACAACCACTTGGTGAAGTGGCTGAGTGGGCATCGACCATGCACCACTCTTGCACCTGTTCCAGCTCTGGCGAAACCAGAGTACAAGTTTGAGATTGAGGCCGTGGCGGTAGCATCTTCATTGCCTGCTCAAGTTCAAGACTTGAAGAAGAGTGTAGATGTCGTTGTTGTTGGTGCAGGGTTGAGTGGGCTTGAAGCTGCTCGAAATGTTCAAGCTGCTGGACTTTCTGTACTGGTGCTCGAAGCTCGCGACAGAGTCGGTGGTAAGACTTGGAGTAAGAATACAGACGGCAGAAGTAAAGTCGATGTTGGGGCAGCTTGGATTAATGATTCGAATCAGAGCAGGATGTGGGGCATGGCACAGAAATATGGTTTAGAGACGGTGGTGCAGAATACGGTCGGAGACTGCATCCTCTACGAGGAAAATACCGCGCGAAGATTTTCGAATGGTGATACGCCCCCAGTAAGCATCATTCTTTCAAACAAATTCCCTGATACTGATACCTCGCAGTTTCCAGATGGAGGAAAAGAGGAAGTCGCGGCTATCAGAGACTTACTGGACAAATTGTCACTTGAACTCGACATTGAAAGTCCTGCCAACGGTGATGCAGTGAGGGTCGCCCAGTATGACAGCGAGACGGTAGAGGAATTTGTGGTTAGAGAAGGGTTTGGAAAGGCAGCACAAGCTGCTGTTGCTATTTGGTGCAGGGTGATGTTTGGACTCGAGGCTTCGGATTTGAGCGCTCTTTATTATCTGTGGTATGTGAGATCTGCTGGTGGACTGCTTGTAACGCGTGGAGAGAAGAAACATGGAGGACAGTATTTGAGGATGCGAAATGGTGCGTATGATTCCGTTCTGCGACTCCGATTCAAAGCTAACTTCACCAATAGGAACACAATCCTTTTCCAAGCATCTTGCAGCGGAACTGAAGTCTGGTGCAGTCAGATTGAGTACGCCAGTCAAGAAAATAACACAAACTGGAAGCGGTGTCCTTGTCGAGGCCGACAATGGACTTGAGATTCAATGCAAGCGAGCAATCATATCAGTCCCATCGCCATCCTACAAATGGATCGCTTTCGAACCACCTCTTCCAGAGGAAAAGCAACTTCTCAGCGAGCGTGTCAATTTCGGCCACACTCTCAAAGTAATTCTGGTCTACCCCACTTCTTGGTGGAGAGAATACGGCCTTTGCGGCTTCGCACAATCATCGGCAGGTCCGATTTCTGTTTGCAGAGATACCAGCGTCGATCCAGACGGTCAATACTCATTGACTTGTTTTGTATCCGCAGAACCAGGGAAACGATGGATCAAGCTAAGCAAAGAGGCGAGGAAGACCAGCGTCGTCGAACAGATAGCGAAGATGTTCGGTCCAGCATGTGCAGTGAAGAGCACCGACCCTTCGACGTTGGAGGCTGTCACGGAGATTGCAAAAAATCCAGCTGAGATATTCTACCATGACTGGAGCGCGGACGAGTGGAGTCAAGGGTGTCCTTGCCCGGCTCTTCCTCCTAGACCGAATGGTATTTTGGATCTTGCTCCTGCTCTTAAATCGTCGGTTAGTGCTTTGCACTTTGCCGGCACCGAAACTTCCAATATTTGGAGAGGATATATGGAAGGTGCTGTACGATCTGGAGAGAGGGCAGCAGATGAAGTAGTGAATGCGATAAGAGCAAAGGTTGCTGCTAAGATTTGATGAATGAAGATAAATTTTAGGAAATGTAAACAATATGAAAAAAATCGAAATCGAGTATCTTGACGCTTTTTGATCATATGCCGTCTCTTCTCAACGAAGGAGCAGAACATGGGGAAGAAACACTCAACGCCGGAACACTCCTTCCCAGACAGAACACTTCTGGTAGTGGAGTCATATCATCCCCACAGGCACACCCCCACGCCTCCTCACAACATGAGCAACCTGATCATTCTCATCTTCACCAACAAGCGTCATCCTCTCCAGACTAACCTCTCTCTCCCTCAGCCAAGAATCCACCTCATTATCTCTCATCATATCAACTCCCTGCAGAACTGTAACTATATCCCTTGATTGAAGCTGTGCAATAGTATGCCAACTCTCTCCGATAAAAGATAGATTAGTACCTATGAGGAATATAAGACATATTGCTGCAACGACTAAGAGGTGGAGAACAAGTCCGCCGGTAGTGGCTATGAGTCCTGATCGTTCGACTGGTTGTAGTTGTTGCTCGATTAATGTTGTGTTGGAGGGACCGACGATGTCGAATTGGTTCATTCTAAATCTTATAAGTAGCTGACAAAGAGCGAGAGCGGGAAAGTTTCTTACCGACTGTAGTATTGCATCATATTCACCACTGTCAACGCAGCTTGCAGCGCCTTAGCCGCACTCCCGGATTGCTGTATCGACGACTGAAAGATAGACGAAAGCGCAGCACTGACAGGGAGGACCGGATTCACATCACCCTTCTCTAGAGTCCTGCCACAAGCTGTACACCATGCCCAGCTGTTATTCACAGGGGCTATAACATTGGTAGCAGTGGTCATTCCGAATCCATATGTTCCATCTAAGACTTGAACCCAACTGCTATTGAAGGCGGTATCGTACTGGTCGTCCGGGAATATGCCAGTCCAGTTCCTGGAATATTCGAGACTGAGGATACCTCGCTCAGCGAGAGAGGAATTTGATCCGTCCGCGCCAAGCTGGGATATGACTTGACTGGCTTCTAGAATAGTCCCGGTGGGAAGGCCTAGCAGAACAGGTTCAGTTCGATTTGTGGGGCTGTGGGCCGTGACATTAGTGTCAATTGCCCCAAAATTGGTGAAGCAGTAGGTCAACGAAATAGAGTCGATCAAAGAGTCGAATGAGTTGTCGTTACGGAGGACAGCCCAAGAGGAGTCTTTTGCCGAGATATCTGTCCAATTCGTATACTGTTGTAGACCATGAGAGTTTGGGAGCGTGCCGGTATAATTGACCAATATATATGATAGCGGATCGTTAATGAGGCCTTCGTTAAGGAGAGAAGTCGCTTTGGTACCTTGAATGGGTAACCGGGTCCCCTCAGCATCTTCCCCGGTGATGTTGACGTCGGCAAACCCATTTCCGGCAATACACATGGTGATTGGCCATTCACCTGTGAAAGCTAATTGTTCCAGGAAACAGGTGAAGCCGATGAAATTCGATATGTTGGCGGTAGCAGGCTGAGTGGTGTTGGCGAATATGAGGCCTGACGGTGTCACGGATCCAACAGACACCATTCCTCGAACATAAACTGGGTCAATCTGAGAATGACCTCCACCGGAAATGAACGAGAAATTTCTAAGCTCTGGCTTGATACACACCACATGGGTGTTCAGTACTGTGCCAGGGCCCGTGTAATTGCTCATAGTTTGCCGGGTGGTCGCCGAGGAAAATGGTAGGATGGCTCGAACTGTCAATCCTGAATCATCTACACCTGGAGTTGAATTCGTAGGTTCCGAATATTCGGCGAAGGTCGGGAATGTCGATGGCATGTAGGAGGTAAAGTCAGGTTCGAACAGCCTTATGGTTGTAGTTTTGGTGAAATTCAGGGAGTAGGTCGCCTGGCCTGCCACAACATCGCCAAAGATAGGAGCAATACCGAGATCAGCAATCAATCCAGTAGATAAGAAGTAAGATGCGATGGTCGTCGTGGAGAGCAACACTGTTACAATGAACAGGTACCATGCCTGGCGACTAAAGACCCCGGATTGGAAAAGGTATGTGGGCAGTCCGCCATTAAACCTCCGTATAGAAAGAGATGCTGTCCGCGTGAACTCGAAGCTGGAGAGCTCCATGATAGATCCGGCGATCACTATACATAAATCAGTATGCGGTTTGAAGTATGATTTGGGAGTCGAGGAGCTGAGGAGCCGAGTCCGCAATACTCGCGAAGAGCTCGGCTCTCCATATCCCTTCAAATAAAGGGCACATTCTCACGTACTCGAGGTACAAATACCGGACTGAAATGTTACAACTGTCCTGAGAACCGCTGAAGACAATGTCACTGTCCTTTGGAGGTATTCCTTTCTCACCAACCATCTCCAGAACTCATTTCGTTCGTCGGCAGTCCACTAAAAATAAAAATTAGGTTGTATTTAAGCATATATGGAGAAAAAACTTGCTAGATACCAAAGAAAGCCCAGCACACCAAGGATGCACAGACTACCGATCATGATGATAGCTGCATTCCACACGCCAACCTTCTGTAATGTTGTGGTTTTCTTGCGATAGGTGTGATCGCTCGTGGTGGAGCCTAACTGTACTGAAACTGTGCTGGCATTTTGCTGCTGTATCTTTCTATATTGTGGAGGAGGCACCTTGTTCTCGACAGGACGATTCATCTTGACGAGTCTTGAATAGATAGCCTAGAAGGGAAGACGAATGTGGAAGCGACGACCAACACCAACGAAACTTTCGTCTCAAAACTTGTGATCATTTCCTAAGACTGTCTCAATGAGGCTGAGGCTGTACGTCGTCCTTATCAAATTCGAGATCGGCGTAAGCGCTGACATAGAATTGTATATATAAATGTTGCCAGGCCGTCATCGAGGCCACGCCCTTGGTGAATCTGTAACAGTTCCAACACTGCCGCGGCGGCAAATATCACCCACACCACAAATCCCATAAAGCACGACTGCAAGTTGATCGGTTGAGCCTCGACAGGCAAGCGAAGTCGGGTTCCATATTGGTGGGAGCATGCGATAGCACCAATAAATAGCAGTCGCCGGTCTACAGGCAGTCGCGCTGTGGCGACTTTGGGGTCCAGAAAACATCGATGACCTGAATAGGCACGCAGCTCGTACGAAGATCACCTATGAAAAGAAGCGAAATGCACTACTTCTGTCAGCAGAAGACGAAAGGAGGCTAATCCCTACTCAAGATCTTCATCTGTCGCCCCTAAAATGCTACAGCACTTTTCAACTCCAGCTCTATGGCAATTCAGTGTGAGAAGTATTACTGGTAGTTTGTCCGGCATGTTGCCACTCCAGCTCGGAAGACATCAAATGAATCCCAAGGCTTCACGCCTCTGAATACCTTGTCAAGAGAAATTCCTGGAGAATACAACAGACAAAAACACACTAACAGCATCCACTTGGATCTCACAGAATCCTTCTATAGCCACTGCACACGCCGAATTGGAAAGGAAGTTGCGCAGAATTCTGGCAAATGGATATAATTGCGGAAGCCACGCAGTCTAAACACCTCATACCACGCAGCCCATGCCCCCCAACGCTCATGTGAATGCGATCTCAACCGAAAACTCCGTCATAGGCATTATGCACCTTCGTATCGTAGAAGTCTTCGTTCGCACGTCTTTGTATCGTCTATTTCTTGCCACCGGCGACTTCAGCAGCCTTTTTCGCATCGGCTGCAGAAGAATTAGTTTCCATAAGTGATGAATATTGTTGCGCCAAAGACATACCAGCAGCCTGCTTCTCTCTCATCTTTGCGGCGACCTTCTCTTTCTCGCGCTGCATCTCCGATCCAGACATGGAGTTGCTTTTCTTCTGCAGACGGAAAATACGGTCAGCATGCGCATTCTCGAAACATCGATGGCGCTCGATTCGGAGCACAAACATACCTGATCGGCCATCTTCTTCTGGTTGGCCTCGCGAGCCTTGTCCCTCTGATTTCCTCTAGCCATCTTGACAGATGTATTATTGAAATGTCCGCGATTCGATTGAGATTTGCGTGGAATATCTCGTGCCTGCGTGGCTTTTTATTTTGTCAAGTCCAAGGCTGAAAGAGAACGGTGGGAAAGGAGGCTTAGACCACCCTCGGGAAAGAACCGGGCCGACCACCCAATCACATCAACATCCTCAGGCTTCTCGATTCACCAGTGAACATCTGGATTCTGAATGTCCCAGACCATCTCAATGACTCGATTCTCGAATAGGATGACAACCGCCATATGGCGCTTCATGATCCGAGATCAGTTCGGAGCTTTTCTTGGAATACCGTGACGGCCCTGCCAATACTGGAGTTCGCATGTGGAAGATGGACTTCGAAACATTTCAACAGGCGCGTTCATGACGGTTCGTCCAATGAATTTGATACGACCACCGCGCTTCGAAACATCCTCCAGCTGCTTGTTGCATGATGCCTCCCATCTTGGCAGCTATGCAAGCGCTCATTACACGCCTTATTGGATAAGAATAGCAGATCCTCGTGGGTGATCGCTGTCACCCACCCGTTTCTCAAATCTAGGCCAACGTCGTGCAACGCTACAAAGAGAGGTTCGACCCTTATTTTGAGGCTCGCACAGTTCCAGCGGCAGTATCCCATCAAACGTGGGTCTTTCATCCAGTTGTTTGTTCGAAACTTGGAATTCTACCTTCGCGCCTGAAGCACTCCCGCTTGGTCGAGAAACGGTCTTTTGACACAAAGACTATCTATTCGTTCAAAGAGACGTACGCTAGGTTCCTGGAACAAAGTCACCAGATCCCCACAATGAATTCACCCCAAGGGGTCGCAATTCTGGTCTCAAAGGCGAGACCTTCTTATTGTTGTCGATTCACTCTTAAAGTCCCTCAGTCCCTTGTACTTCCTATTGTCACTCGCGAACTCTCTTGTCATTGTGCTTGTCGACAATGAATGGCTTTCTTCATCCACAATAGTTATTGTTTCTGTATTTAATATCCCTCCAACTCAATCCTTTTGTGAATCTTTCTTTCGTTCCCAATTTCGATCTTTCTAACTTTCCAATCTTCCAATCTTCCAAACTACCATCAACGAACCTTCTACTGCAGGCAGTCCAAGTCACACCGTTTCTACAGTCATTTTAAAGACTCCATTCAAACACTGGTAAGTATGTCTCTGCTCTTTTTTAATCTACCCAACAGCTGTACTGACCTTCTGCAGAAATCCGAGTCCAATAATACGACTTCACCATGTTTTCCGAATCCAAGTTGGCCGGTCCAGGCTACATTACGTTGAACGTCATTCGAGTCCTCAACATAATATCACTCCTTCTGGTTGCAATTGGAAGCTGGATCATGCTTGTCATGACCGTCAAGACTTCTAGCGTACGCTATCTGCCCTCCCACATCTCAGCTACATGTGCTAACATTCCTGACAGTTCTACCTCTTCGACGGAGTATCTCACTTCATCACGAGCGTCATCTCCATATTCCTCATAGTTTCCGAGCTCAACGTATTCCGATCATACTTCGCCCGCGACTGGCCTCTGCTCAGCTCGGAACATGGCTTCGTCTTCCTTGGCACATCCATGTTTGCGCTCGGCTTCAATATCCTGGGAAATCTCAACAAGCCTGCTACCAGCATTGAAAAACTGGGTCTGCCGCTGTGGAGAGTTGTGATTGCAGGAGGCATTCTCACGTCCATCATGGGCTTCTTCAACGTCGTTGCGGTAAGTCCACTTCTTCTCCCGGTCATTCGAACCTTTACTAACGTGTTTCTAGACCTTCGTCTTCTGCGACAGCAAGCTTGGTATCACCGGCCGACAAGTTCGCAGCGACGGCGCAGCAATTCCCAGCTCGTCTGCGTCTGGCACCGGCACAAAGGCTTTCAGTCTCTCAAGTGGCTCCATTCGCCGCTCCGAGTCTCCTCTCCCTAGCTACAACGTGGCCGAGGAACAAGAACGGCGCAAATCACGTTTCCCCCAAGTCTTTGGACGACTAGCCCGACCAAAGAACTTCTCGATCTCGAAGCCAGTCCTGAACGACCCCGAGCAATTCCAGAAGTGGGAATCACGCAGCTCTCCTGTCGCACCTGAGATCCAACGTCCTCCCACTGCTCTCCATCCTGCCTACAATCACGGCATTGCTCACGATTACCCTGCCCCACCACCAATTCCAGGTAGTGCTTCTTCACGGTACAGTGTGACCAGTCAAGTCACTCATCCGTTTGCTGATGGCAACAGACTTTGAATGAAGAGAAGAGGTGTGTAATTTGTTTAGATATTTATATTTGCGAAGGCGTTCAGGAGGATGCTACCAAATACCCACTCCTTACGAGGTTGCTTCTACAATTGTCGGAGTTTAGGCGTCAGGAAGGAGTTGAAGGGACAGGAAAGGACAGGGGAAGTTGCACCTAAGAGTCTTTGTCTCGAGTTTCATAATGGAAGCCAACAATAAAATACAAAATTCAAATCAAATTTAGGTTTGAAATGACCTGTGAATCAATGAAAGTGTGCTCATACCGTTCCGTTCAAGACGAGGCGGTCACGATAAGGTCTCGATAAAGCTAGAGCTCCACAAAATTTGTCTAGAATCTCTCTACCTCTTTCACATCCCACATGCTTCTTCCTCGACTTGCGCGCACATCTCATATTCTCCCTCGGGTCTCGCGCTTCACTTCATCCCATCGCAAATACACAATGGCGCCAGGTAAATCCACAATCTCCCCTTTCCCCCTACCTCACACCCCACCGCCCCTCCATCCCTCCATCCCTTAGCTCTCCTTTCCCTCTCTTCTCTCACAAACACTAACACCCGCTCCTCACAGTCCCCTCAGACCTCCGCCCGGTCGTAATCAGCGGCCCCTCAGGCGTCGGCAAAGGAACCCTCTACAAACTCCTTCTCGACCGCCACCCCTCCCTCTTCTGCACTTCCGTATCCCACACCACACGGTCGCCCCGTCCAGGAGAAAAGGATGGCGTGGATTACTACTATATCTCGATGTCCGAATTCGAGAAGATGATCGAGGAGAATAAGTTTGTGGAGAATGCAAAGTTTGGGGATAATAGGTATGGGACTAGTAAGATGACGATTGAGAATTTGACGAAGAGCGGGAGGGTTGTTGTGTTGGATATTGAGATGGAGGTTTGTCTTCCCCTTTCTCTTCCCCTTTCCCTTGCCTTCACTACATACCCATAAATTGGTCCCGGAACATGGCTGACAAAATTCTACAGGGTGTAAAACAAATCAAATCCTCCTCCATCTCCGCCCGCTTCGTCTTCATCGCTCCCCCCTCAATGACCATCCTCGAAGAGCGACTCCGAGGCCGAGGAACAGAGAAAGAAGAATCAATTCAAAAACGTCTTGCACAAGCTAAGAACGAGATGGCGTATGCAGAGACACCTGGGGCTCATAATTTGATTATTGTGAATGATGATTTGGAGAAGGCTTATCAGGAGCTGGAGAGCTTTATATTTAAGGACAGGACTCAGGATCAGGAGGCTGGCGATGCGAGTAAGGCGGGGGTTAGTGTTCAGGACTGAGCACTGAGTCGAGTACTGAGTCGGGGATGCTTGTTTAACTGGTGCATTGGGTTGGCGTGCGTGCGGTGTTCTAAACGTTTCAATATCCGGGAAGAGAAGAGAACTTTGGATGAATATTGCATGCAGATAGAAGATCTAGATACCACGCATTTTTTTGATCGGTCACTGCACATAGAAGCATAGAAGACAAGAGCATAGAGTTCAAAGCTTCATGCTCTAATCTACATATCTCATCCACCGCCATAGCACAAAGGAGACTGTGTGACTTTACTACTATTGAAATGAATTGAATTCTCTTATTCAGAGAAGGGTAATTAAGCAAAGGAGAAATATGGAGAAGTCGAAGAGACAAAGTAAAGCCCAGCTTAAGCGGCCATTAATGCTCTCCTCGGCCTGCTCAAGGAAATTCCGAAAGTCGCTTTTGCACAGATATCGCCTTGCTATCATAAACATCTCCCCTCAAAATCGCGGCGTCCCTCACTCCCTATCACCTGAAATATCCTAGTAGCCGTTCATGCCGCCCCGTTGAGAGCTTCTGCTCAATTCTCGGTCTGCTGCAGGGCTGATTGGTCTGCTGTTGGGGTGGCCGGCAGCACTGCTCTCCTTCAACGCCAACAATTGCTTAGCACGGAAAGTCTCATAGTGGATCTGCGAAGTAGTTTCGATCAGGTCTTGGAGATGGGTACGGGTGAGGAAGTTTCTGAGGTAGACGAATTCGCAGTGGTTCTCATCCTCGACGTTGATAACTCCCCATCGGTTTTGGCGCCCACGGACTTGCTTCCCTCCAACAATGATCGACTTCTCTGATCCAACGACGGCGAATGGGATGATGTTCTGTTTTGCATGTCAGTGACGAAGACCTAAAACTGTTTTAAAGTAGCATTGACCTTGATCTGAGCATTCAAAGCCCGTTCCTCCTCATCGAACTCATCGTTGTCGTATGGGTACATCTTCAGGTTGTGGAAGGTGAACTCCTCCTTTATGCGCTCCTTGAAAGCACTTCGCTCCTCCAATGTCAAGGAATCAGACTTGGCAATGACGGGCACGACATTGACAACATCTGAGAGCTTCTTAAGGACCACGATATCGATTGGCTTCAACGCATGGCCGGAAGGTTGAATGAAGAAGAGGCAGCAGTGAATGCGAGTATCTTGGATATACCTTTCACGCTGAGCTGTGAGCTCCTTTCTGAGGTATGCCGAGTGCTGGTCCTTAATATACTTGACAATTGGGTCCCAGCATCTGTCGTTGTTGACCTGATCGCCGTAACCTGGAGTGTCAACGATGTTGAGTCTCAGACGCACACCATTTTCCTCGATGATGTGCGAAACGGTTTGAATCTCGGTGGTAGATCGTACGGGCTCATCGGGGGAGAGTCTTCCTTTCGAGTCGATCAAGTGTGACGCAAAGATGGTGTTGATCAGAGTAGACTTTCCGAGGCCAGTTTGACCTGTAATTCTCAATTAGCCAATGCGCTTCGCATGTAGAAAGATTTGTCGAGCTGTACATACCAACGCAGATGACATTGAACTGGAAACCACGCTTCAGGAGCTTGCGCTCAATTTGTGATGTGATACTGTCGAAACCGACGTGGCTGCGAGGGTACACCGACTGCTGGGGAGCGTGTCTGTCCATTGGGATGGTTGACATTGTGTGCGAGATGTTCTAATAAACCAAAGAGCGATATTTCGAGTCCTTGGAGTTGAACGTTGGGAGTTGACGGCAGTTGGGAGAGGAAATTATCGAGAAGGGGGTATCTTTCCTCCACAAAATAGTGTCGCGTTCCTCTGGAAAAGGAGAAGGGGCCACCGAAGGCGCTAAACGGATTTGAGATTAGAGTGTCTGTACCCCTGCAGGATTTTGAAAGCTTCAAAATTGCCCGAGTCGTATGGTGAGAGGAAACATTTGTCCTGCAGAGCTCGATTCAATTCAATTCACGACGTATCATTTCACGAAAATGGCGGTAGCTCATACTACGACGCGGTCGATTCTATCCTCCTTCCTGCCACGATTCTCCGCTCCAACTATCTCCAAAGCCTCACCATTCACAACTCTCTTCTCCCGACAACTCTCACATCCACTTCTACCTTCTCTCTCGATTGGCGTTCCGGCAGCGATATCATTGAATGTGCCAGGCTTCATTGAAGGATTGTGGGAATCGATATTGAAGGCTGTGCCCAAGAAGAAGACTTCACACTCGAAGAAGCGTTCAAGACTGCTGGCAGGAAAGGCAATGAAGGATGTTACTGCGTTGAATAAATGTTCTGCGTGTGGACACATCAAGAGAGCGCATCTGTTATGTCCATACTGCGTGGCAGGTTAGTTTCTATAACTTTGAGGAGAATTCCTATCTAACTCTCTTGAAGAAATAAAGGAGATGTTCAAAGGCAGAGATATGCACGATACCAAAAAGACGACATCAGAGAAGCCGGAGGATGTATAGAGTGAAGCTAGGTAGATGAAACGACGAGGATGTAGAGATATTGTATTGTATAGCATTAGCACGAGGAGTTTGGGATTGGTATTGGTTAAGTGGTTCTGTCTCCCAGGAGAGCATGTAATCATACACTGTATCAGAATGGAAAAGCACATGTCCACTGTAGAAATATTTTTCAAACAAGATGTTCGTTTGAGAAGTGCCAAATTTTTGGAGTGAGGTGCTAATACTCGTTGTCCAAGTCAACCCCGCCAAAGCTTTCAATCTTCCACCTTACATCACCAAAACAAGTCTGCAAAAACTGCTTGACATGTACCTAATGAGCCGGTGACAATGGTATTCGTCCTCTTATCCTCTACAATGAGCGTACTAACCAATTAATAGTCCAAACAATACCTCACGACGCATACAGTCGACGATGGTACGTCTCTACCTACCCCTCCAAAGCCAAACCAGCTCTAACAACACAACACGCAGCTCATCTCACAGACATCTTCTCACTCGCCGTAACGAACACGCAAATCCTCTCCGCTTCCGGAGCTTCGTCCATCAAGATCCATTCCACGACTTCCCCAGAGATTCCCCTCGTGCAAACGTTGACCGGAGCACACAAGCTTGGTTGCCACCACATCGTAACCTCACGCAATGGTCGCGTCGCAGCCAGCGCAGGATTTGGTGGCGAAGTAAAGATATGGAGCATATCCAAGTCAGGAGAATGGGTTGAAGAGGAGATGATTGTAGACGGGAACAAGGCTGGCGAAATATGGGCGATTGCGTTGAGTGAGGATGGACATTTCCTGGCTAGCACAACCTATGATGGCAGAATCAATGTCTGGGACGTGGTTGATGGAAGGAAGAAGATCAGAGAGTACGAAACCAAGGGCAGCTTTGGCATGTGTATCGACATGAGTAGGGATGGCAGGTTTACGGCGAGTGGGCATGAGAATGGCGGGGTGTATGTGTTCAACAACGACACTGGAAGGATGCTCTATTCCTTGCCAGGTATGTTACCCAACTTCATTGTAATATCTAAGATTCTAAGAGGTGAAAGGTCTTGTCAAACCAGTACGGACGGTAGCATTCTCCCCGGCTGGCACTCGACTGGCAGCTGCGGGAGACGCCCGTGTAATTGGCTTGTATGATGTCCAACATGGGGAGCAAGTTGCGAACCTTACCGGCCACTCCGCGTGGATCTTCTCGGTCGATTGGAGTGATAATGGCGAGTATCTACTCAGTGGAGCTTTTGATGGCAAGGTCAAGGTCTGGTCTATCGATCAGAGGACTTGTGTGGCTACTCATAGCGAGACGGACAAGACGCTGTGGTGTGTCAAATGGTTGCCCAAGACAGGAAGAAGCGAGGCTTTTGCTACGGCTGGAGCTAACAGGAGTATCTCTTTCTACAGAGAAGCAACTGGAGGCTAGCCAGAAATGTTTTGTCTGAGTTGATACCACTAGGGGCACTTCGAATGTCTCAAGGAGGCTATATACAATTACACAAAGCTATGAATAGAAGTAGCTAGTTGCCCAGAGAGTTCTTGCCACAAGAAGAAGCACTAATGCTATCCTGCCTCCAAAATGTTCCAAAGACCTGGTATCTCAACACCGATTTTCTGCTTTAGATGGTTGGAACCTGTGGTGGATTTTCGGCTGGCACAATCTTCCATGGCAATCATGCACTTCCTGTTGTCACAGGTGTGCAAGTACCACTCCACACTGGCTCGGCAAGCAGGACCTCAAAGATCTGCCTTTAACCTAAACTTGTTTAGGGAAAGGATATTCTACGAGGAAAAAATATTTCAGGATGTGATGTTTTTGCACGTGATTCATTAACTACATTCAGGTAGGAATCTAAAGCCTGGAAATCAAGGCAGCCAATTGGGTGGGAGGGTTATTCTCAATCTGAATTCCCAATCTGAGGGTTAAAGGCAGTGCATGGGACGTGTCCCATCACAAGTATGAACTTCTCTTGATTATGAAGGACTTGCACGTGATATCGAAATTAAAGATGCAGGGGTCATTCTTGGTACCTGACTAAAATAAGGCGCTAGGCCTCATGCAGGAGCCAAGTGCCAAGAGGAAGTCAAGGAGAACATCAGGAAGGATCGCGTTCATTTCTATCAACGACATTTGACTTCATTGCATTTCGTCGTCGACTGTTCTGTTTGCTTTTCTCCAGTCACTCTTTTGACACCACATTCATTTGATCCCCCACCGTCCTTCGACATCCTCTTTCTCGAATACCCCACGCGTTAAGCTTAAATAGCAACCCACGATACCCCAGTTTTTAGTTCACGATGTACGCTTCTTCGACCTTCTTCACGGCCATTTTGGCCCTGGCACACATTGCCGTTGCTGCTACACCTCCTGCTTGTTTAATTGCTGCTATGGGGTAAGTTGCTAGAAGTCTATCAAGGCTAGAATAGCTCTAACTGCTCAGTGCCCAATCGAACCCAGCCGACCTTAAAGCCCTCTGCGGATCTCTGGAATCACAAGTGTATGGAAATATTACGGAGAAATGCTCTGGTTCTGCCGAATCTGCTGCTATTAGTGTCTACTCCGCTACCTGCCTTGCCTCTGCATCTGTCACAATTTGTATGTCGATACCACTTCCCTCCAATAATTGTTTCTAACAAATGCTCCAGCTATCCCTTCTTCTACTTCGAGCTCAGCATCTACCACTGGAACTGGGAAGACTTCCACTACCGGCACTGCTTCTGGGTCTGCGACGTAAGTACCGAGTCTTGGATCTCAAGAACGTCCTCGGCCCAAGAGAACTTATACTAATTACTTGACAGTGGATCATCAACTGCAAAGGCTACCGGGTCCGGATCGTCATCTACAGGAACGGCAACAGGGACTGCTGCCAGTGCCACTGGTACCAACAGCGCGGGATCCAACTCTCCTCAATTCGCTGTGGTACTCCTCGCGGCAGGCTTCCTTGGCCAATATCTTCTATAAGAACGTTTAGTAGATGAGAAGCAGGCGGACGAGTTTGTGCCGTAGAGGTGGGCAATATGATCTTCAGCGGATACACCAGTAGCAATTGGGATTTAGCCCTGCAACAAACAATCGGCCAAATCATCCAACTTCCCCATCTTCTCCTCACGGCTCTTAGCGTCTTGCCTTTTCCCCTTCGGCGCACCTGGTAACTTTGCCCACTTCTCCTTGTACGCATTTGCCATATTCTCAACACCCTCACTGCCCAAAGCCACCACATCTCCACTTAGTAGCCATCTCCGTACAAGATCGATCTTTGCCCCTTTATTCTGAATCTTTGCAATCTTGCTACTCCTCTTCTTCCCCTCCCTGCAACAAACAATCGGCCAAATCATCCAACTTCCCCATCTTCTCCTCACGGCTCTTAGCGTCTTGCCTTTTCCCCTTCGGCGCACCTGGTAACTTTGCCCACTTCTCCTTGTACGCATTTGCCATATTCTCAACACCCTCACTGCCCAAAGCCACCACATCTCCACTTAGTAGCCATCTCCGTACAAGATCGATCTTTGCCCCTTTATTCTGAATCTTTGCAATCTTGCTACTCCTCTTCTTCCCCTCCCCATCATCCTTCCCATCCCCAACCCAAAACGGACCCACCTTCCCTGGTTGTATAGCTCTCACTTCTCCCTTCCATAAACCTTCTGCTTTCAACGTGTGTAGCGTTGCGTAGAGAATCGATTCGAACATGTTTACTCTGACTGTCCATTCTAGGATATGTCTGGAGCCATTGGATCGGAATCTTTGGCGCTCGATTAGGATATGTGTTGGGTTTTCGACGAGCATGCGTTCGCGGAGAAGCGTGTAGGCGGCGAAAGATAGGGTCGCAGGGTCGAATGCTTCCTTTGTGGGTGGTGTGTCTATGTCTCCAGATTGTTTTGGTGCTGAGGAGACTGCGAGACGATGCCATGCTAAAATTGAGGGCAGAGCTGTCCCGGACTTCTTCGATTCGGACTTTGGTTCTGGAGGCACGTTCAACACGCAATAAGCAAGATTCCGAATCCCCATATCAATGCTGAGGATTCGTACTCGAGGGGACGCATGGCGAGGTACAGAGTTGATTTCATGGATGAGGCGTTGAGTGAGGAGTGGCTTTGTGCCGGAGGATGAGATGCCGCATTTGAATGCTATGTGTTTCAATTGGGCGAGTTTGAGTGTTGTAGGGATCTTGAGTGCCATTCATGGTGCTGTGCTGAGGTTTGCTGGTGGAAGTTTTCCGTCTGATCGATGGAGTGAGTTGCGACACGCGGTCGCGTCGCGAGGCTGTGTTGGTAGATGCAAGGCTCACAAGGCTGCAGCCTCGGAGTTGAATAGCTTCACAACAACAACAACAAGAAAATACTCTTCATTTTAGGCACCGAGATTCCAGCTGTGGGCGGATTTCGTCCTTATCTAAATTGAAATGAAACCTGTATTATAAATGATTAAGTCACCATGAGTAAAGTCGTTACAAGGCACACAGGGGATAGGGGAGAGGATTCATGACTGTAGCAAGAAGAATGCTTTCCGAGTGCTCCTCTTGACCAAACAAACTCTATTCCATTTTGATGTACGTACAGGAAGTGGAAGATTCTTCGAAGTTCAAGGCTTCGTTGGACATTTTGTTTACTCTCCTTTTATTAGTGGGTACTCAAAAACGCATGATATGAATTTTCCTTCCCTAACAATCCATAAAGTTCGCGGAGACCGGTTAGCCAAGTGGACTCTCTTGAAAAAGTTTCACAAAACCGGAGGTTCGAACAATCATAAAAGTATAATCTAACACGACTGAACATCACACAAGGCTTGTGAAGAAAGCCAAGTTAGTCAAGATAGACCTCAAACGGCTGTGGAGATGAAGCAAAAGAAAGTTAGGATAAACCCAGATATGACGGAGAAATGGCATGATCTCTACATGCCGAGGACTGGAGAAATTGTGGCTATGCTCTTGTGGAATTCTTCCCCAGACAGGACTCCCATCTAATCATATCTAATCGTACAGCATGAACCTAAGCGGTTTGATCAGCATATCCGGTCACTACCCGTGCAGCACAACGGGAAAACGATTAACCACAATTTGGCAGTCTCTCAGTCACTCTGATCTTAGAATCCCAAGTATCATGCCTGGATTCAGAGTCACAATTCAAAGCAAGTTATCAGAACTTTCAGTAAGAGTAAACATTGAATGGGTAATTTGGTCTGTCTATAATTTCGAACCACAAAAAAAGAAGGAAAAATATTTCTCAACGCCGAAACGGAATGCAATAAAGGTATCCATTCATCGGACTATTAAAGGTGCAATCCTCGCATACGAGCCTGTCATATATACCAGTAGAAACTCCGTGTCAAGCCTTTCAACGGCGACACTGGCTCCCGCTTCTAATCTCTCCACGTGAATGAACCGCCGATGGTGCTGATCTATGTTGTTGTAACGGAAACTTCGAGAGCAGACATTGGCATAGCTCCTGATTCACTATTAGATTCGATTGTATGCGAGGTTGAGTGAAGCAACTAACCTGACATTCCACCGAAGGCACCGATGCCTTGAACAGCAGCGTTGGGGAAAGCAGCGGTACCGCAGAGGCAAGAGCATGCACATGCACCGTTGCTGTTGAGGGTTCCAGATCCAGAAGTGAGTCCAGAGCCGGCTGTAGAGGCGGTGCCAGCTGCAGATGCGGTGGCAGAAGCCAAGGAAACTGGGGCGGCAGAAGAAGCACCGGTACCGCCTGCAATGACGGCGGTGCTGCCAGTACCATTCTGCTTAATAGCCAGCTGTTGGAACGCGGCCGCGGTCTTGTTGCCACCGGATCCATCAGGGGGGTTGGCGTTAATGGACAAGGTCATTCCCTTTCCGCAATGGCCAGTTTGTCGGCAGTAGAACCCTACCAATAATTAGTGATGTTTGCAACAGCTCAGGCACAATTCACTGACAGAGAGGAGTAGCAACAGTGACCTGCATTGCCATCTTTGGGGGATTTTGGATGAGACTGTTGTTGATGTTGGGCATGAATCCAGAGTCCATGCCTCCAGTAAGCTTCACGCATGGCTCTGCGAAAGCAGATTGAGTTACAGTGTGGTTCTGCGACTGGAATTGGAATTCAACCATGTCACCAACGCTTGCGTTAATACTGCTTGGGCTGTAGACAAGACCAGCAGTACCACCGACAGTGACCTAATAACGAGTTAGCTCTTGAAGCCAAATTCAAGGTTGAGACACTGACTGTGTGGGTCGCCGCTGCTGCTATTGTCGAGCTCGCGATGGTCGATAACGCCGAGTTGAGAGTTTGAGTTGCTTGTCCAGCGCCTCCACTGTTAACCCAAACGATGATGACCTCTGTTGTCGATGAGCCGCTGTTGCCTGATTCTTGAACGACGACTGTGTTCCTCTTCTCGGCGTTAAGGGCCCCTCGAGCAACCAAGTCTGCTTGAAGACTGGAAGCCAGCGCCAATGGCGCCGCACACAATGCTGCGACTGCTGAGAATCTCATGGTGATATATTATAATAGGCGAATAGGTTTTCGTAAGGAGTTGCAAAAGACGAAAGCCGCACTGCGGAATGGCTAACTATCAAAGTTGACTCGGGCTATAGAGATCGTGAGTGAAGACTGATATCAAAGCCAGATGGCGAGGCCCTGCTCGTGATAATGGAAGCTGAATGAAATGAACTAAGGAGTGAATGAGTGTGTTCACGGCAAAGACGAATATAGAAGAGCAGATGGGAAGAATACGGTCCTGGGGACCCAAAGGTATTAAATCAAGCATGAAATTGGCCGCAACAGTGGCTGGCAATCTTCTTCGACCCTACCGCAGGAGATCCTTGGCGCGAAACAGTACCAGCTGTGGCCGGAGACCTCCTCGTCCGGTCCTGGAGACAGCCCAAACGGCATTAAGCTTGGGATGGATTATCGTATCTGATCCCTGGGGACCAGGAAGCCCAGCGACTGGCACGGGCGACGTTGTGGTGGGAGCGTCGAAGAGGCGAAAGGTCTCGGACGCGCAGTGTTTTAAAGTTCGTCCCAGATTCGTCTCACAACCAGATGGAGGTAACTCCGACATGGGGTCATGACAGCACCCTGTCTCGGGACAAGGACAAAACTATCAGATTTGATGGAATAAGGTTAGAATGTGTGCCGAAGATCAGATTCTTGCCTGCCATCCCATTCATGGGATCGTGAAGGTTTGGTGTGGAAGACCTATTTTTGTGGTGCGCAATGATCGCGCACAGGGCGGAACAAGATTGCGATGAAAAGCAGCAAAAGAAAAAAAATGTACTTCTGGCCTGCATCGACCCAGACTTCGAGATAACCTTGATTGATTGATGCTTAAACAGAGGGTCCAGAGCCAAGTTTTTTGGTGGTCGCTGGCGAGGTCCACTGTCCAGAAAGGCGCGGGCTGCTGGAGCCCTGGATAGGGTTGAGAAGCCCAAAAACATCAGACAGGGCGCCTAACCGCGTAATCCACCGTGATCCGAACGTGAAACGGCGCATGCTCACACCGAAAGGGGACGCATTCTGTTTCTCCTCGCCAGCGCTGATTTTTGACTGAACCTATCCCGTGTCATTGACAGATGTCAAGTGTAAACGCTCGCTCGGACTCCACGGGAACGGAGATGCCATCCCTACTCTCCTCCACTATCAGATGGCCCAAACTGTCACTGTATCAGATGGCCGGTTCGGGCTTGGGGGTTCCATTTCATGCTTCATGCTTGGCATTGTGCTTGTCTTTCGCCTCATACAACCCGGTGTAGTAACCTGCATAGTAATAACTCATCAAAAGATTCTTCAAGCCTTCGTCATGGACTGCATTGTCGGGCCCACATCAGTAAAGCCCATTAAGATCTCCACCGGATGTTTGTCTCACCTTGACCGATAAGATGTTGGGGCGGTGCTGGCGATCTGACTGATGGTGATGCTTGTGTTTGTTCCGGGACCGAGAGCCTCTCTCTCACCTGCAAGAGGACAAGAGTTAGTAATGGGTCGCACGGAAGATGCCAAGGGATCTGATCTGGTTCATCTTGGGAATTCGAGCCCGAGGATGCATACTCGAACGTGGTCCTCGACTGCGGCTGTGTCATGATCACCTGTTTCTTCGGACAGTTTCTGCTTGGCATGAGAATCATTGACTGGCGTCTCGTCAAGGTCTCCTGCTTCATAATCCATCTTTTCCCCTCTAAAATTATGTGAGCCCTGCGCTGGTTATCAGAACGGCAAACTGACCTGGGATTGTTTGGCTTCTGGGCCTCGTTCAAGATCCCGTCGACGCCTTCTCCACGAGCCTTGGTGCTGTGATATTTCTAGGCCAATGTCAGTTCAAAAGCCCATAGCTGAGGGCTCGAATCTCACCTTGTACTCCTCGAGAGCGTCATTCCAAGAATCAACGAGTGCAGAATCATCCCACATCTCCGCATGAGATACGGTACCCTTGGGCGCCATATTGTCGATTTGTGTTGTTGTTTGTGTAGGTTTGCGAAGTTGAAGAAAGGGCGAAGCGCAAGATGTAGGTAGCCGATTTGAGCTAGTGATGATGGCAGAACCTCCAGCATTCACCGAGTTGCGCTCCACTTCTCCACGTATAACTTTTGGTTGTTTTCTGGAGTACACAGTGACCCACGAAATATGCTTAAATACGATTAGGCAAGTGTTGTGTGGAGTTGTGGTCACGTGTGTATGAGGCTTTCGAGGTGGTTCGCAGAATCTAGTAGGTCTTGAAGGAGCAAAAGATGACAACATATCCGTTTTCAGATGAGAATATCCTCCATATTGTACTTGCTAAGCTAACATCACACAGTCCATTCTTTCAGCTCAGTGTCGGTCCATCTCCACAATTCCTCTCGCAGCGTCTGGTCCTTCGATTTCTTGGTTCTCTTACCAACGAGTCCCACGGGCTCATAATATTCACCACTCAAAGCTCTGTCACTGGTAGCGGCCCAGAGTTGATTCCATGATCCTTGATCTGGCGTTCTTAGATCTCCGCCAGCCATCAATTGCCTCATGATAGCAGTGCTTTTGATCCAATTTGGAGTTAACGGCGTATCTACGACTTCAAAGGTATTAGCGAAACGGTGATGAGTTTACAGGACCAGAGAGGGAAACAAGGTGGTTTGGAGCTTCAACTCCTACCACTTTGATTGGATGATTATAACGGATTAGGAATGGGAGCTCTCTATTGTCCTTCTCAGTATCAGAAACGCAGAGCTCACTTACTGCCAGGGTGAACAGCAACAAACTTAATTGTCGGATATTGCTGTGCGAGCTCGACGGTGTAAAGTACGTTTGCCAGCTTGGACTGAAAGTATCGAAGCCATGCTCCAAATTTCCCCATCAATGTCAAATTCTCTTGCGTGGTGCGAAGGTCCTTGAAGACGATTCCATCTGTGGCGTGGAAACGATACCCATCCGAGGAGGTTGTCACCACTCGCACGTCAGAGGGGAGGTCGGCTGTTTTGAGGAGTGTTGGCATGAGCAATTTTATCAAAAGGGCGTGACCAAGATGGTTTACTCCGAAGTGTATCTCGTAACCATCCTTTGTGAGGCTGGGTGGTGCTCCAAGAATACCAGCGTTGCAGAAAAGAAGGTCGAGTCGTTGAATGGTGGATAACACTTGCTTGGCAGCATTCTGGACAGAGGCCAAAGACGCGAGATCGCATGGGACAAATATTGCGGCTGTATTCGGTGCCACCTTTTTGATTTCATCGATAGTGGATTCCGATGCCTTGGAATTTCGCGCTGCGACGTATATGCAGGAAGGATTATGTTTGGCCAAGTTCAGACATGTTGCTTTACCTATTCCCGTGTTACCTAGATATGTTATCTTCAAGCTTTCTTGCTATTTCTTAAGTAGACTCACCTCCTGTCACAAGAATGACTTTTCCAGACAGGTCTGGGATGTCCGACTCGACGTTGAAGTTTTTCGCAGGATAGCTCATTCTTATCGAAAGAAAGATAATTAGAATGTACCAGAAGGTAAAGACTTAGGAAACAAGATAAATTCATGCCTTCGTCAAGCTCTTAAATATATCTCAACTATCATCCACACGTGATTCCACCAGACGCTTCCGAGATTTGGGCTCCGAAATTCCGCCTCAACGCAGACTTCGTATAGCTCAACCAATAGCACCGTCATGAGTCCGCACTGGAGTCATTGTGTGAGAGCGCACAGAAAGTACCCATCAGTCTCCCGTGCCACGAATTGAATCTTTCATGAGGTCAGGGGGTTCCGACTTGGGAGGTACCGTTGGATCAATACGACTAGTCAGTGGGCTTCAAGCTTGCCAGCAAATTGCAGAAACAGAGATTGTGGCCAAGATCCGTAAAGGTTCCTAGCCAGTCACAGCGAAAGAAGAACGCATACGGCAAAGGAAAGTTTTTGAAGAGTTCTAGATGGGACATCAAACTGGATTTCTTTCTACTAACTCCTCACCGATGAACTTGTGCAAGGACGAGTAAAAGAACAAAACAGGCGAGTGTGTTCAGCAAACAGATTAGGACCAGTATCTCAGTAGTACCTCGATGGTGGATGGCATGTGGAGGGTTTCTTCATCACAGCACTTCAGCGCTAAAAGATCTGAAATAGCTGTATAACAAATCCATTTGTCGAGTCAAAATATCATTGCAAGTCATAGGCTTTTCAAACTCTTAAAAGCGATATAAACAATAATGCTGTGATGTGTGAGGAATTGTTTATGGCGGGTCATATTGAGGAGGTTGGTGACGCTAGCTTCATTGAGCTCACCGCCCTCCTGGCTCAGCAGAATAAAATGTATCGCCAGAAAATTAAAAAGTTCGTGCGGTTCAACGACTCGACCAAAACCAAGAAAATCCATCACCGCTGAAGATCATTCACGATGACGAAGGATCCGCAAGTAAAGAAGCGCAAGGGTAAGCAGCAAAAATACAAACCTTCCGATGTCAAGTTGTGCATCAATTGCTAATGCTACACAGCCTCTGTGCCCGAGATCGATGCTGAGACGACGAAGACCAAGAAGATTAAGAACAAGAGCACCGATGCTGTTGAAGCTCCTGTGAAGAAGCGCAAGGGTACACCTCCAGTTGCACTTCCTCGAAGTAGAACGTGCTAATGAGATTCTCAACAGCTACCGAAGATGCTGCCCCAGTAAAGGTCAAGAAGTCCAAGACGCCAAAGCCTATCGCCAGCGAACCCGTCGAGTCAGAAAGTGCAGTCAACATTATGGAAGAAGAAGAAGCAACATCTGGAAAGGAATCAAACGGCACAAAGACCTCTGCGAAGTCGAAGAAGGGAGCAAGCAAGGTCACTTCAACAGAAGACAAGCCAAGGAGCAAGGCTGCGGCCAAAGTTTCCAAGGCTACCAAAGTAGAAGCTGTCAAGTCAAATGGAAAGCAAGAAGGCACAGCAGACCCGGAGGTTGAGGAGGAGGATGGAGAGGAAGATTTAGAACTCGACGACCAGACAGAAGCTCTGCTGAACGGATTTGAGAGTGATGGAGATGACGACGATGCCCTGGTCGAGGAAGGCTTGCCGGCAGGCGCGGCTGTTCCCGAGCGCAAGCAACTCACCAAGTCCGATGAGAAGAAGCTAAAGAAGATCGCCGAGTCCCAAGCATCTAGCAAACCTGGAGTCGTCTACGTCGGTCGCATTCCCCACGGCTTCTTCGAGCACGAGATGAGAGCTTACTTTACGCAATTTGGAAACATCCTCAAGCTTCGTCTCTCGCGGAACAAGAAGACAGGTGCAAGCAAACACTGTGCATGGATCCAATTCGAGTCGACGGAGGTTGCGGAAATCGTTGCTAAGACTATGGACAATTATCTTATGTTCGGTCATATTCTGAAGGTCAAACTCGTTCCAGATGAGCAAGTTCACGAGGATCTGTTCAAAGGTGCCAACAAGCGCTTCAAGAAGATTCCATGGAACAAGCTTGAAGGCAGAAAGCTTGAGCAAGGCAAGGATGAAGTGGAATGGGATGCACGCGTTGAGAAGGAGGAGAAGAGACGTGACGAGAAGGCAAAGAAGTTGAAGGCTATTGGCTACGAATTTGAGTCTCCCAAAGTCAAGTCGGCGAAGGGTGTCTCAAAGAAACAGATTGCAGCTATAGAGCCGGCCGTGGTTGAGGCAGACGATGTTCCCGCTATCGAAGCCGCTCCCGTCAGCGAAGAGCCCCGCAAGCCCAAGAAAAAGGCCAAGAAGGCTACGAAGGCAGAGACCGAGACAAAGGAAGTCTTCGAAGACAAAGTTGAGGAGCCTGTCAAGAAGGCGAAGAGCAAGAAGACCAAGGCAGTTGAAGTGACTGAGGCCGTTGAAGAAGCACCTGCTGCTGTTGCCGAGGCAAGCGAGCTAAAGCCGAAGAAGGGCAAGAAGGAGAAGAAGCGAAAGGTGGAGGAGGTAGACGTTGCTGGTGCAGAACCCGTTTCAGAGGCTGTGGAGACCAAGGGCAAGGCCAAGAAGGGCAAGAAAGCTAAGTCGGAGAAATCTGCTGCTTGAGTAAGATACCACAGGTCCTGAATGAGCTATGGAATATGAATTCATTGTTTGGCATGGGTGTTCATATCATTTCGTACAGAATATGAACAAAGTCTAGCCAATTGGACTTTATTCTGCTTTGCCTGAAATGAAAACAGTATCTAGACCACTTCTCTACTTCCTCATAGTTGATATTACGGACTAAGCGATACATGAAATGAATCATGTCATATCATCGGTGTTCTCACACTTGCCTGGCAATATGCGCCCCGGTATGTTCATCCTGGCCCACGAGCGTCATCTTCTCCTCGCAAACATTTCTCTCTTGTAACCAGACCTCGAGTTCATCATCCCTCATTAAGTTTGAAGCTTGGAGCACCGGGATCACATCGCGATATTGTAGCTGGGCTATCGTATGCCAACTCTCTCCGATGAATGAGAACCTCGTGAGAGACAGAAAGATTATCGAGATAGCCGCTACAATGAGTAGGTGGGCTATAAGAGCTGCTGTCACAGTTATTAGGCCTGTGCGGCCGACGGGCCGTAATTGCTGCTCGATGAGGGTTATATGTGATTCCCCAGTAATATCTGCTCGTTGGAGACTATGGGAAAGGTTAGCTTCGAGTGCTTGGAGTGCTTTGAGGTAAGGTGAGTGATGAAGGTGAGTGAGAAAGCATACCGCGTGCTGTACTGCACCATGTTCATGACTGTGAGAACTGCATTCAAGGCCGTGGCTGTGCTTCCACTTTGTTGTACTGAAGACTGAAATATGGATGACAAGGCTCGACTAATGCCAGTGGTGTTGGTATCGCCTTTACTTGTGGACCCTATAGCACAGTACGTGCACAAAGCCCATGAAGTCTGCTGCGGATGGAAAAAGTTGAGAGTATTTTGCATCCCGAGCCCGTAGGTACCACCTAGCATTTGCGTTATAGAACCGTTAAAAACGATCCCAAACAGTCCGAAGTCCATCACAAGAGCCGACCAATCGGAATAATTCAAGGCAAGAACTCCTCGTTCCTCCAACGTCGAATTGATTCCAGTTGCATTCAATTGCTTCAGCACATCATTGACGTCGAGGTTGGTGCTTGAGGATACGCTTCGAAGCACCGGTTCGGTCCTGTTGGTCGAGCTGGTGACTGTGATATTTGTGTCAAGAGAGCCGAAGTTCGTGAAACAATAGGAGAGTGAGATAGACTCAAGAGTAGAAGTAAAATTATTAATGTTTTGCATCGTTGTCCAAGAGGAATCCGAAGACGAGATATCAGTCCAGTTCTTGTACAGTTGCATGCCTTTATCCGATGGAACATTGCTTGTATAGTTAACCAAGATGTACGACAAAGGATCCATAAGGAGGCCGTCATGGAGAAAAGTTGTTGCTTGAAGTCCTAAGATTGGCGCACGTGTGGTTCCGTCGCTCCCACCGCCGTCTATAGTCTCATTTTCAAAGAAGTTTCCCGCCACACATAATGAAATCGGGTGCTCATTGTTGATAAATCCATTCATAAGTTTTGTTAAACTGCAAGTGAAGCTGATAAAATTCGTGGGCGAGGAGGTTAAGTCGAACTCAGTCCAAACGGAGGAATTGTAGAAATTCAATCCAGAAGGTATTGAATCCCCTATTGAGACCATTCCCCGAATGTAAGGAGGGTTGCCACCAAAAGTAGGACCTATAGCTCCCTGGACAAGGGTGAGATTCCTCAACACGGGTCCAACGCACCTGTACACCACAGCCTCATAGTCAGCACAGCTCTGTCCTATAGTAAATGTATTCAATTGAGAGATATATTTGCACATGGCAAGCTTAGGATGGCACACATACATCGTGCATGAACGACAATCTATGAACCCCAAAGACAGCAGGCGAGAGGAGATGTTTCTCTAAGAAGATGAAACTTACACGACGTGGCTATTGAGTGTTCCTTTCCCAGTGTAGTTACTGAGGTTCTCGCGTGTCGTTGCAGAGCTGACAGGGGGAATAGCTCGCATTATACGCCAAGTATCGTCGACTCCTTGTATATTCGGGGCAGGTTCTGAATATTCTCCAAAGGTTGGATATGTGGACGGCGAATAGATACTGAAGTCGGGTTCATAGGCCTGAAGGACAATTGATTTTTGAGAATCTATAGAATAATCTGTATCAAAAACCTCCGCGTTGCATGTCTCTTATGAAATGGTATATTTCATGGAATCTCATGAGTAACCTACCAATCGTGCTAGCAATCGGATCCCCGATGATTGGTGCTATTCCCAGATCTGAAACTAGGCCAGTAGAAAGGAAATACGAGGCAATCGTGGTTGAGGATAAGAGTATTGTGATAGTGAGAAGATACCATGTTCGACGATCAAAAATACCTGAGTGTAAGAGAAGCACTGGCATACCGCCATGGTATCTTCGAATTGAAATTGAGGCAGAATGTTGTAGATTGAATCCATTGGAGAGTTCCATGAGAGATCCTGCAATCATCGACGTGTAAATGCTTGCTTGGAAGGTAAGAGCTGTGCGAAGGACTGCTGATGATAGTGTAACAGTTCTCCGCATGTAGCCAGATTTGACCAGCCATCTCCAGAACTTGTTATGTTCATTCCCAGTCCACTAGTACAATCATCAGTTAGACTGTCGCGAGGGCTGGTGCATTCTAGGCAAGAGGAGTGTTCAATTAAGGGAGATATTAAACATGCCAAAAACCACAGAAATCCAAGTACGCCCAGCATGACCAAGCTTCCAACAAGCACAATGATACAATTCCAAAGACCAAGCTTGTTCAACACAGTGGTCTTCCGAGGAGAACTTTGGCTACTCGACGACAAGGGTGAGGCGACCGACACTGTATTCGCAGTAGGGCCTATTACCTTCTGATACTGCGGAGGAGGAATGGTTTTCTCATCTAGACGAACCATTCCGGCGAAAGTGTCTTAGCAGATACCAAATGAAAAGAATACTTCAACAAGGTTGGAAGAATTGAAGATCGAAATGAAATAGAAGAAGCTTCTACCTTCAAATCCACTTAGATTGAGGTCCATTGCCCCTCCTTTGAACTAAAGCCGCGAACTTTGATATGGCCATTGACACCCCTTCTCAAGTGTAAATAGATGTTGGTTGTTGGTAGGCCATGATAGAGACGGCACACCCATATCCTTGGAGCACGAATAGGGCGGCTGTGGCGGTAAGGGTCGCATATTCAAGTCCCATTACTGATATCGCACCTTGGCCGGAAGCTGTTGTCAATCAGGTCCACAATTCATTCAACCCCAAATCTTGTATTTAGAACACACTTCCGCCGGTCTCCTAGTACCTGGAGACTTATTCGATATCAAGGTAATTTTTCTTCCCTCCTAAGGCAGGTGTCTCGATTTTGGTGAAAGGATGGTAGATGAGCCTTGAAAGCGGGCCGCAGGGCAGGCGAGATGAGCCTCAATTTGGGAGAGGGAGCTCATTATCCAAGCGCCGACGAGCCGAGACGTCAAGAGACTGGTCTTCCGCATTCGAATGATTTGTTCTGGCAAAGCAGCGGTTCTGAAACTGATCAGAAGGATGAAAAGGTCGCAGAAGACGAGACCACTTCGAACCAATCGCGGCTATTATTGCTTTTTCCTGACACTGGTTATCGACTCCCAGCGGTGCCTCGATGTTGCCTCACTTCGATCGGACTTCGGAGTCGACGATCCTGTCTATTATCTCGTCCATATTGATCGACAATATGGATGTCGTGGCTGAAATCAGTCTTCAGAGGTCCATGCTCATATGATTGCACACCCCTTTATTTGCTATTTCACGGTCATATCCCATAATTTAGTACTCAGCGAGACTAGCGCCGCTATATTCACTCTGATCGACTGAGGCGGTCACACCTTTCCAGCTCGCAGTTCCACCATCCCTAGGCCTTTGCGATTGATTATTTGATATTGAAATTTGCTTGCCCTGTGCTATTTTGGCTATCAGCCCGGACCTCAAGATATTCATTTAATTGCGATTGCTGTTTCTTCTTCAAAGCCTCACAATAATTATGCCCTCCCTCTCTGACACTACTTCCATCTTCATCATTCTCATGTTATCGAGAAAGAACGAGGTTGTTCTACTTGATCAGATGAAATGTAGATACACTCATCATCCCTACACCTCGCCATTCGTAACCTTGACATGAGCTCTACACTTCATCAACGGCTGAATCCTCTTCCCCAAATTCTCCACCCCAACCAAAAAGTCGTCAAAAATCAACATAATGGCCTTCGTCCCTTTAATCGCTGCCGCCTCATCCAGCAGTCCCGCCACTTTCTCAAAACTTCCAATCAATGCCCCTCCATTCAAGTTCACAGGATTATCACTCCTGCTAATTCGACTCGCTGTCGCTGATCCATCAGCTTTCACGTCTTTCTTCGCTTGACCAGCTACCCATGATGTAGCATCCAGATCAACTCCTTCACTGTACCAATCCCATTTTGCCCAAGCTTCTTCATCTGTTTCGTAGGCTATGATCATGAATAGAACCATGGCTCCTACATCTCTTCCTGTCTTCTGAGCCGCTTTCATGAGTGCGAGATTACCATGTTCGAAGGTCTGTGGTTGGTTGTGTCCAGAAGCACCACAGAAATTGTAATCTGCATACTCGGCTGCGAACTGAGTACCTCGTGCGCTCTGGCCAGCGGCAATAATTTTGATGGGTTGAGAGGGTTGAGGGAGGAGTCTGCAGTCTGACATTTGGAAGTGTTTGCCTTTGAAGTGGGAGACGCCGGTGGCCCAGAGGTCCTGCATGACTTGCACGCTGCTTGGTGTGAGAAGACGAAGAGAAGGTCGACGAATCTTTGAAACTGGAACAGCACTTACTATTCTTGGGCGTAGTCGTAGCGGTAGCCGAAGTAGGCATTTCCGGGCCAGAGACTCATTTATTCATATTCAGCCGGCTGCCAGCCCGTCACGATGTTGACACCTGGCGATGTTAGCCTTGAAGATTATCATAGACTAGAGTCCTCAATCTCGCAATCTTGTCTGGACTTTCAAGTCAAAGTCCTGGCAAGATTCAGAGATTAAAAACAACCTTGTGGACTTAGGACGCCTCAGCTGGCAACTCGAGGAGACTTACCGAATCGACCGGGAGCAATAGAATCAATCGCCACAGCCATACGAGCGCACAGTGCAGGAGGAAGTGTGAGAATTGCCGACGAAGCAAAAAGCTTGATCTTGGTCGTCATGGCGGCAAGGCCAGCCACTGGAAATGGAGACGTTAGTTTCTGCTTTCAGGAGACATCAAAGATGCACTTGCTCAAAGTAAACGATTCAAGATTGTAATCCCAATGCCTTGTTCTTCCGCCAAAGCCTCTCAACTTGATCATCGAAAGTGCAAAATCGAAGCCATAGCTTTCTGCTTTCTGGACAATCTGCTTGTTGAGCTCGAAAGTAGGTTTGTATGTTGGCGAATTATCAGATATCAGCCAACCATTATTTCCGATAGGGATGAAGACTCCGATCTCCATTGTTGTAGAATTATAACTGTTTTGGCATGTATTCTTTCCTAAATGTACTTTTCTGAAAGCTGAGTCTCAAGATCTTGACTTCTGGGCTTCTCGTAGAAACAAGAATGCTGGCAAGAGGAGCTATTTTTGGCTCTTGATCGCATCTCCGAAGCTCAATAACTAGATAGCAGCCCTATCTCTGGCTATTGTAAGCATAGATAAGGCATATCGAATGGAAATGGGAGGTCGAAACGCAATCGTCAAGGGTGGGATGCGTCAAACACGCCAGTGTGAAAGTGTGACAGTAACGCACATGATACCCCTGCTTAGGTGAGAATACAGGGACAAGTACTCGTGAGGTTCGAATCTAGACAATGATGTGGAAGACAAGGTCAAGACTACAGAGTAGAGCAGATGTTCATTTTGGAAGAAGCTCTGGAACAAGAGCAGAGGAACGATTCGCTCACAACTTGTGATGCTCCAAAGGCAAAGAATCAAACGTGATGATGCAATAGCAAAGGCAGAATTGTTCAAGTATTGACATTTAGTAGTGAGATTTGAGGTGCTTGAGCCGACGACGTTGAAACTCGAGAGCTCGAAAGAAAAAGGGGCTCGGTAAGATAAGGTTAGGCGGCCCATGCTTAAATCCGACCTCCGAGAGTCTCGGGGCCGAAACTTTCGGTCGGCCAGCAGAGACAAGCCTGAAAGGAAGCCCCTTGACACGTCCAAAATTTCGCTGCGGGGCTTACAAATTGATTTCAGCTGGACCTTTTTTCGTGTACGCCCGTATTCCAACAGAGCTCTGGACCACTGAAAACAATCTGCAAGCTTACAGTTTCTTTGATTCCAAACTGAACCTCAAATACAACTGCGTAGATCTAGACCTTCGATGACGAAGCAACACACTAAGAAGCTCGAAGCCTTAAACCGTCAGAGTGCATGCACCATCATCGCAGTGCAGCACGTCACTCCAGCCCCCACCTCCCTTTCCTTCGTTGACGAGATATAACCCTCCTCCTCTCCATGCAAAAAATCGCAACCCTCACTCGTGCAATCTCGGTCGCAGCTTCCAAGACGGCGAACTCTAGACTCTCTTCACTCTCCCGGCAATTCTCCTCCTCGTTGTATACCATGGCGCCTGTACCAAAAGAATGCGATTACCTCGTTATTGGTGGTGGTAGTGGAGGTTTGGCATCTGCGAGAAGAGCAAGTGGCTATTATGGTGCGAAGACAATTGCAGTCGAGAGCAAAAGATTAGGAGGGACCTGTGTCAATGTGGGGTAAGAAGGACAGACATTCAAATAGTGATAGGGGCTGATATAATGTGCAGATGTGTGCCCAAGAAGATTACATTCAATGCAGCAGCGATCGCAGAAACGATACACGAAGCTAAGGCGTACGGGTTCTCTGTTGAGCAAACCGCCCCATTCGACTGGACATATTTCAAGAATAAGAGGGACGCATACATCAAGCGTCTGAACGGCATCTACGAGAAGAACCTGGGGAACGACAAGGTAGAATATATCCACGGACGAGCACATTTAACCGGAAAAAACGAAGCAGAGATTGTCCTCGATGATGGCTCAAAACAAACCGTTAAGGCAAAGAAAATTCTGCTGGCAGTTGGTGGCCACCCTACCATCCCAAAGGGTATTCCAGGAGCAGAATATGGTATCAACAGTGATGGCTTCTTTGATATCTCTAAACAGCCAAAGAAGGTCGCGTTGGTGGGTGCTGGATACATTGCAGTGGAATTTGCAGGCATGTTCAATGCGTTGGGCACCGAGACACATCTTTTCATTCGACACGACAAGTTCTTGAGGACTTTCGATCCTATAGTCCAAGATGCTATCACCGCAGAGTACGAGAGACTAGGCGTTCATTTGCATAAGAACTCAAGTCAGAGCAAGGTAGAGAAGGACGAGAAGACAGGAAAGCTCACGCTTCACTACAAGGATTCCACCGGAGAAGGCAAGCTGGAAGATGTAGACGAGTTGATTTGGGCAATTGGACGATCCCCAGAGGTTGAGGATCTCGGTCTGGATAAGGCGGGTGTCAAGCAGAACGAGAAGGGACAAATCATTGCGGATGAATACCAGAACACCAACGTCGAGAACATCTATTCCCTCGGAGATGTCGTTGGCAAGGTCGAGCTTACTCCTGTTGCCATTGCAGCTGGACGTAAGCTCAGTGATAGACTTTTTGGCCCCGAGAAATTCAAGTCCTCGAAATTGGACTACAACTTGATCCCATCTGTCGTCTTTGCTCACCCAGAAGTTGGCAGCATCGGTCTTACTGAACCAGAAGCCATCGGGAAGTACGGCAAGGAGAACATCAAGGTCTACAACACCAGTTTCTCCGCGATGTACTACGCCATGATGGAGCAAGAAGACAAGGGACCTACGAAATACAAGCTCATTTGCCAAGGACCAAATGAGAAGGTCGTTGGACTACACATCTTGGGATTGGGAAGCGGAGAGATACTCCAGGGCTTCGGTGTTGCTGTGAAGATGGGTGCCACGAAGGCCGACTTTGACAGCTGTGTGGCTATCCACCCCACGAGTGCGGAGGAATTGGTTACACTGAAGTAAATCATGTATAGGTAGATGGCATTGCTTTTTCTATGAATAGATGATTAGAGGTTATTTTTGCGTTGCTTGATTCTTTTCTTTGACTTTGCAGGAATACAAGCACGTTGTTCAACTGGTGCTCAGGGGCTGTTGCAAGGAGGTCCGTGACCTGAACCGTGCGCGGGTTAGTCAGCATACAAAGACAACTTCACTCAAGCTTTATAATTCATTCATGACCTTGGAGAATCAACAATTCAATCTCAACGGGGCCATCTCGCCTCTTATCCTGTTTGAAAAGCAGGCTAGACATGCGAATGTGCACAACACGCTCTCTCAGTAAGAGAAGCGTAAGCCTGACTTGATCCAGTGTTCCAGAACGGCTCTTAGATATTACCCGAAGCAACTCTGCTCTCCTCCCATTTGCAATGTTGTTCTTGTACTGTATTTCATTTCAATGCCCCCAGTGGGTTGGGCATTCTCCCAAAGCAAAACTCACGGAGATCACTCGAAGTAGTTCTGCTTTTCTCCCAACTGCAATGTTTTCATCTCAATGTCGCTCGGAGAGCTGGACAAGCTCGCTCAAGCAAAGCATACGTCTGCTTGGCATCTAGAAGGAGATTCACCTTTCAAAACTAATGGACAACTTCTCTGCCCTCGGATTATCTTATCTCCTAAGACTCGATCTAAGGCGCGCGCAGTGAATCGAGACGCGGCGCCATGATAACCTCAATCTTTCTTAAATTGATCGCCGCTTTAAACCATCACCACCACAAAAGTCGCACACCACAATGCCTCACCTTAAGGCGGCGGGCCTTTGCGGTCTCCCCCCGTTCCCTTTCTTCAAGCCTGCAATCCTTTTGCCTTTCCAAGTCCTATCCACCACCGAAATCATACAAACCGTCAAGGACGCCGAGACCGGTGAGATCGTCGAGACTAACGTTGAGACCTTCCAGACCGTCGAGACTATCGAGACCGTCGTAACAGTCGAGACAGTCGGAACCATGGATGCTCAAGGACAAGACCCTTCAATCCCACGCCGAGCGAGATCAACGGCCCAGAGGCAATGCAAATCTCCTCTCGAGGTCATCGGTAATTCTGGTGGAGGACCGTATGCGCAAACCTGTAAGTCTCGCTCTTTTCGATCTTCCTTGTCGTCTGCATTGGCCTCGAGATCCGTAGATCTACCATGCGAAATATTTGAAAATGGAAACTGACACAAATTCAGGGACCAGAAACACTAGAGATCACCAGCTGGGCCGAAAGGTCTATATCGATGGTGTCGACGTCACAGCTCCTCCCAAGGGCGATTTCCCCGATCCCGAACCAACAGTTCAGCCCAAAGTTCAACCCACTGCTCAACCCATTGTTGAATTCATCACTCAATTCGATGGACAACCCGCTGCTGAGAGACTAAGCACGTTCGAGAAGGTCAAGCAACAACTACGAGAGTCTGCGCGTGTCTTGAACGCGGTTTTCAATAAGGCCCAAGGAAAATTCACCTTCAAGCGTGTCACTATCAAGCAAGCACAAACACCCGGCAAGGGCAAGAAGAAGCTGGCCGAGAACGGTCTTCTTCTTCCCGAGAATGATGCAACCATGAAGGATGCCCAACTTCTCCTCAACGGTGGTCTTGACCTCGCGGTTCCGATTGTCAACAGCTCCTTCAAGGCTACCATGGGTACGATCTCTCTCAGAGAGCTGGGTCAATACATCCACCGCAAGTTCTCTCGAGAACCGAAGGTCAATACTGACATGACTCCTCTTCCCGAACAACGCCCTGCTGTCCCCGATCTAGAAGCTCACCTCACAACTCGACAAGTTATGGGTACCGAGGCCTGGGCTGATAACACCCTTAGGGTCGGTAATGATGGCTTACCTGAGGACATCCGTGCTCTCACTACAAGTGAATTACTTAAGCTTGGTGGTGAACGGATCGACAACATCGTGCTCGTCATGCAATACAACGGTCCACCCAACTCTCCTGATCTCGACGCTACGGACAAGCCGATGCCCACCTTGGATCTGGATGAGCTTAACCTGAACACTGATAGCCTTGATGATGACTTCGACCCCACCTCCCGTGCCAAGCGCAAGGATCTCGTCAACTACCTCGGTCATGCTCGCCATGCCTCCTTCCACCTCGTTGCTGGTAGCGCTAGCTCCTACGATGCTGGATCCAACATCTCCGACTACTACGGAAACGGAATCCAAATCGTTGAGCCTCGCGCGCCCAAGACACTCAGAGTTGTCACCAACCATATCGAAGAGCCACATGTCAAGACATCTGAGAAGGGTGATGGCAAGGATAACGAGGCAGTTGAACGCAAGAGCGCCTATTCCATGCGTTTGTCTGTAGACAGCATGATACTCGACCCAGAGAAAAACGTCCTCTTTCCAGGTCGCTCCTACCCTCCCGCTCAGTCTCTCGTCCTCTTTCTCCACGGTCAAGGCATCCGTCTCGTCAACATTATCAAGATGCTCGAACAAGTAGACGATGAATTCATCGCCGAGAAGAAGAGCCAGTGGTTCGCAGGTGTTAAGTTCCCGGAACAATTGGAGTGGAGCGACGACTGGGTCCAGAAGGTTGGTGAGACCTGCCGAGCAAAGCTGAAGGAACGTGAGATGGAGCAAATGTTGTCTGGCAAGGTTGACAAGATGCGCGGACGCAGTCATGGGTTGATCAAGAAGACGATCAAGACGAAGAAGTTGAGGAAGTTCGTTAATCAGACGGTCGAGAATCACTTCTTCTACAGACTGCGCTCCGGAGAACGAAAGCACCCTAAGCTTTTTTAGGAGTTTGGTTGGATGGCGTTCTGAGAATGAGTTGGTTGGCAAAGTGTGGCGTTGATTGAGTGGGTAAAAGACGATGCTTTCTGGCGTTTGGGAGAGGGTGTTGGTCAAACTTACTCATTCGATGGTGGTTGGAGTACTTTTCTTCTTTCTCGTGTTGGATTCGATTCGGCGTTTCATTGGGGAGAACTTTTCATGATGATTTCGATCGTTCACGAGACGCCCATAACAGCAACGACTTTTCCTTTGTTATCAAATCAAGCTTCTGATGAAGAAGCAATCTTTACGGAAACTACGTACTGGTTCTGGCAGAAGAGTGGAGTGTAGCCAGGGATCAGTCAGTAGCATAGAAAAATGAAAGGCATTCAGATGTCATATGTGAGAAGAAGCGAGTCAATGGCAAAAGTATGTCATTGAAAGGGGTTCATCTAAAGTACAAGATTGTGTAAATGAGTGTGCTGATCCTCCAGATTCATGTCCAGATCAATCGTACAAGCCTTCACTCCAAACCAAAACCAATTCCACCAGTGTGATGTGAGGGGTCAGATGCCAGGAACTCTCAAAGTTGCCGTTCCCGAACCTTGCCAAATATCCAACCTGCCTCCTTCATATCGAGCTCAGTACTCGCTGGAAGTGGCGCCCATGCGAGAAGTTTGAAGATCCTTAGGAATCGAGTGGGCGAGAAGGACGTTCAAGGCGCACGAGCTGGTGGGGCTGCGCTTGAGGGAGCTGAGAATGCCAACGATGTTTTGGTCGGTGACCTCGGTCTCGGTCATGGTGGTACCAGGGGCCCAGGAAGTACCAGCGATGTTGAGGGGGTCCCAGGTGACCTTGATGCGCTCAGCATCGTAGTCCTGGCCCCAGACGCAGCGGTCAGGAACGTTGATATTGGCACCCTTCTCGGCGGCCTTAGTACCCTCGAGCTTGCGGAATTGGGTCTTGAGATGGTCGGCAAGGAGACGACGGTTGGTGACCTCGTTGATGTCGAGGAAGAAAACCTCATTGGCACCATTGGAGATCACATCGCCATCCTTGCGGGCAAGACCGACGCGAACAGGGAACTTGTCTCCGGAAGACATTGTAGCAATTGATCGATCGATGGTATCGAGTCGAGAGATTGTAGTGGTGGATCGTTTGAAAGTTTCGAGTCTATCGAAGTATGCGAAGATGGTTTCCGATTCAATGTCGAAAGGCTGTTGTTGAGAAAGACGGATGATGAACCGAATGCTGATGATGCCAACTATGAGGGTGGGAAGGGCTGTTAATATAGCTTTTGGGAGCTTGGAGTTGGCCATCAGATTCCTGCTGCCTGAAAGGTGATTGTCCCTCCTGACCAAAGCAATGAGCTGCCTTTGCCATCGTGAAAGGAGATTCTGGCCTGTTTGCACTCTTCCTTTGGCAACTTGCCGACCGAATGGAGCACGATTTCGATAGATGCATTGCAGACTCACGATACTATGCTTTCGGCCTTTGTACAGTCGTGACCGCTCCTTCTCGAGAAGCTTCGTGACTGGACAGCCATTCCGCCACTGCATTTAAACACCCTTTGAACGAATGACTTCCTACGAGACTGCAAACATGTTCGCCGTAAGAGTCATTCATGAATTTTCAGCAAGAGGGAAAGGACCAGAAGTTGCGTGAGCACTGAGGCGGGGTACAGACATGGTCGCTCTGCCAGATTCCATAATCTGCTTTCACCCAACCTTTGACCCAACACCTGTCCGCGAGAATGCAAACAACTTCACCCGAAAGGGTCAATATGGAGCTCTCAGCAAGAACGAAAGGACCAGAAGTCGTATCGGCACATAGGTAGGACACAGGTGACAAACGTCTCGTTCTTTTTTGGGAGCCAGAAAGGCGTTTGCTATGCAATGAAGATGCTAATCGAAAGCACTTTGTGGGGTATCTTACATTTTCTTTCGCGATCGCCGGAACGCCCAAACCAAACAAAAGCCCTTTCTCTCATGTTGAGTCGTAGCCGTCGTAACCTGTATTGTATGCGCCCAAATCTCTTTGGGTGCTAACCCACTCCTCACTTGCAAGGCCATTCATTTTTGCCTTCTTCAAAGCCTTTGAATCCTTATGCCAATCGCAGGCATAATCGCATTCCGGGACGTCCTCTTCACCAAAATACTTGCATATCAGTCCATGTCGACATGATTCCGTGTTCTCACAATAATCTACCACTGCTTGTAGGCTCTTTACTCGAGCTGTGAAGTTGTTCCTGTCCAACTGGTCCTTGCTCAGCCGATTGTATGCTCGATCCCGGTCCTCTCGACTGTAGTACATGATGCAGATGCTAGCCTTCCCGTCTCTACCGGCGCGACCAGCCTCCTGGTAATAGCCTTCAAACGACTTCGGCAACTGCCAGTGAACGACAAATCGAACGTCTTCTTTATCGATTCCCATGCCAAAAGCTGTGGTTGCTACAATGACATCATACCCCTTCTCGTTGTTGACCCAACGTTGCAAAGTCTCCTCCTTTTCATCTTTATGCAATCCTGCGTGATAAGGCCTTGCTCCTATGCCATCAGAGCGGAGTTTGGCAGCAATGTCCTCACAATCGCTTCGAAAGATCGTGTAGATGATGCCAGAAACGTTGTCTATTCGCTCTCCATTGCGTTCGAGCTCTCTACGGCGTTCCACATTTTCTGCACGGCGCTTATGAACACTTCTCAACCACCCTAAGAAGTCTACCAAATTTCTATCAGCTGGAACTCTTCTCAAACGAAAGAGAAGGGGGCATAGCATCGAAAGGTTTTGCAAAGGCAGTGTGGGAGACGAACTAGGGTAATGAGACTCCTCGTCGGACTTGAACCTCACTTCATAGTGTAAGTTCTTTCGGTCCGTTGTCATCGTGTACACTTTCATGTTGGCTTCTACCAGACCAAGTATACTGATGATATCTTCCCGGACCTGTGCCGTTGCTGTTGCAGTCAGGCAGATGATAGGTACTTCCGGAAAGTTCTCGCGGAGCCAACGGAGGTCTTTGAAGGACCTTCGGAAGTCATGGCCCCATTCCGAGATGCAGTGTGCCTCGTCCACAGCAATGCGTGCCAGCTCCTTCTGTTCGTACACAACGCGTAAGTGCTTTCGGAAGTGTTCTGAAACGCACTGTTCCGGGGTAACGTACAGAAGGCGGGTATGGGGGTGGCCAGTTGCAAGATCACGGAGCAAGCGTGTCTTCTCCTCGTAAGGGGTGTTTCCGTTGATCATGCCAGCCGCAATATCAGCAGCCCTCAATGCACTGACTTGGTCAGTCATCAAGGAGAGTAGCGGGCAGATCACAATGGTGATGCCATGATCTATGACGGCGGGCAGCTGAAAGCATAAGCTTTTACCGAATCCTGTTGCCGCTTGCACAAAGACATCTTTCTTGTCAAGTGCATCAACGATGACTTCGCGTTGAAGACCCCTGCAAGCTTGTTAGCTGCTGAACATACTCGTGATATCGTGTAAATCGACCTGAACCCAGTCCTCTTGAACTTTCGCCTCAGCGTAAAATCGATGTCTACACACGAATTGGTCTTCGTGAGAGCTGGCATGATGGAGATGACCTCGAATCGAGGTATTCGCACGTGACTGATTATTTTCGTCTTTCGGGTCGTCTTGTCCTCAAATTGAGACAATGGAGTCCCATCCTGCGAAGGTATTGAGCGTTCCGAGTTGTAAACACACAGATCCTTTCGAATGCGACGTGAAGGTTTGGTGTTGATGTTGGATGAAAAAGACGCGACGACCGCGACGAGGAAGTGTCGGATGAACTTCGCCTAAATAGGAAAGGACACCAGACGTTCTTCCTGCCCTCCTCCTCCAATGCAGCCACAAACTTTCGCCGTGCCATTATACTATCCAAGCTTTGCATATTCTTTCTTTGTCATTCAAGTGATGATGACACTTCATCCTGCATTTCATCTTCTCGTCCCGATAACCGTAACTTCCTCACAAGTCCCTAGATCCGGGAATCGAAGCTTGGCGCACCTGCTTGTACGTACAACCTCGCTCGAACGATTCAGACCCTAGGCAAGTGCCAATATGCCAAGTGCCCAAGCCGTGTTGATTCGAAAGTGTCCGTACGCGGTGGAAATATTACACTTTCTGAGAGATGTCCCAACAGGGATTCGGCAATGGCACGGCACAGCTCAAACACAGTCAGCTTGAAACAAATTGTCTTGTACTGTGGCACTGAGCGCCTCCTGCTTTAAGTTGAATTCTCAACATTTGCGATGCAGATATTCTTGGTTGAGGAAACTTTCTTTTCTTTTCATTTGTCTTACAGTATCACGACATCTTTGCAAACCAAGCACGAACACCTCTCTTCGCGATGAGCCTTTTTCCCGTACAATCGGAGATCGTCCGACTAGAGAAAAGCCAAGCAAAATCTTATTTTTTGATTGGTGCTTAAAATCAGATGATGCTTAGACCAACACAGCCATAATTCGACATCTTTGCCTCATCATAGCCTCATCATAGCTTCGAGATACTTCCAATTGCAATATCTCCGAACATGAGTTATTGCATGAGATATTGTCAGCAATGAGATATAGCTAGTGCTGATCTGCAGCTGACAGCATTAGATTAAGAATCTAAATCAGGGAATAAGGTTTGGGATAGGTTATGTCGGTAAGCGTGGAGCAGGCCTCGGGACAGTCGGGTAAATCATGATATATCAACCTCTGCTACCACTTTCAAAACTAGACGATCGATCAACAAGCTTCAAAATCACAAGACAGTTTTCATCTAAAGCTATGGCAAGCACCGTACCAGTCATTCAAGTGCTCTCGAGGCGCAACTATGAGGATCAACACATGGTCTCATTACCAGATGCGCTTCCACTCCCCGCATTACCTCCCTCATCTCTCCGCATTAAAACCTCAATCATTTCTTTGACGACCAACAACCTCACCTATGCAAAATTCGGTCACCTTCTCGGTTGGTGGGACATCCATCTCCTACCACAATCGATCACCGTCGAGTACTCAGACCCCCAGAAGTTTGGACGAATCTCAGGTTGGGGCTACGGCACTGTAACTGACAGCACTGTTCCAGGAGTTGAAGTTGATACACAGCTCTGGGGCTACCTTCCAATTGGCACCTTGCCCGTGGATGTGGAAGTACAGGTCGATCCAAAGGTCTCAAATCAGATTGTCGCCACCAGCAAACACAGACAACACGTTCTTCCAATCTACAACCGCTACCTGGCCTATCCACCAGCGAAGAGCGCAGAAGAAGCCTCCAAACTGCAGCAAAGTCAAGCCTACGACTCCCTCATGCAAGTCCTCTTCGAGACCAGCTACCTAACGAATCGATTCGTCTTCCCCTCCAACCCAGCCGAACTCGTCCACCCCACTGGTAGCCCAGATGACGGCTGGAATCTCGAAAAAGGAGACATCGGACCCAAAACAACAGTAGTACTTTTCTCCCCAAGTGGAAAAACAGCCCTATCCTTCGCCCACCAACTCAAGCACGCCCGTCCGGCAAGCAAACAACCCCACTCCATCATTGGCGTTGGCTCCTCCTCCTCCAAGCCCTTCTCCGAAAACACAGGACTTTTCGACAAAGTCCTGGCCTACGAAGCTGATTCTGGAGACTTGACAATGGAGCTCAATCTCCTCCCAGACTCCAAACTCGTAATCCTCGATTTTGGCGCAAGAGGCAATGCACCCGCTCGCTGGGTAGCTAAGCTTCGTCCCACATACAAAGAGATAGTACAAATCGATCTTGCAGGCGAAGTTGGACCGGAACCTCCGGAAAAGGTTACCGAGAAGTTCATGGCGAAGAGGCGAGGTGGAGATCCAAGTGAGAATGCGGCGTCGTTTAGTACGGGGAGTCTGGTTCTTAATGCTTCGGGATTGAGGTCTCAGGCAATGGCGATTTTAGGGGAGAAGAGGTATTTTGAGGAGTTTTTGAGGGAGTGGAATGGATTTAAGGCTCAGGGTGGGGTAAAGGGGTTGGAGTTTGTGTGGGGAAGTGGGATGGAGGATTTGAAGGGGGGGTGGGAAGCTCTTTGTAGAGGGGAGGTGGGACCGAATATGGGGTTGCTCTATAAGTTGTAGAATGGCGTCTGTGAGACGGGAAGAGCTGTTTCCCGGGTTTCGGTTTGGTGATTCATTTCTTTTGTTTCTTGATGTGAACTCAACGTCTATCCAAGCCGCCTCAAAATGATCTCAATACTTCACTATATATCCCGATCTTCTCTACTGCTTCTTCAAATACTTCGCAGCTTGAGACAAAAAATCCCCAACCTTATGCAAACAAGTCGTATTCGCAACCGCATCCCTCACCGACTCCCCAATCGTATAATCAAATGGCTGTCTACTCGTCGAATCCACCCCCGGAATCTTCAAACTCTTAATAGTCTCCTGCTCACTCTTCGGCAACGTCGCTACATAAGCCTGAAACTCATCCATCGCATGTCTACTCGGCGCCGTATCAACACTTTGATCTTCCAACATGATTTTCCCGACTTTAGCTACCCATTCGATAGTTGATGGTCGGACTCCTTGTTTTAGTTGGTTTTGTTTTAGTTGCATAGGTTTTAGACGTTGGCCGAGGGGGTGGGAGAGGATTTGTTGAATGTCGTGGGAGGTGAAGAGTTGGCGGCTGAGTGGGTTTCGCATTACGCCATCATTGGCGGTGATGGCTTGTGCTAGTTCATCCATGTCCCAGGCGTAGTTGTCTTCGCTGACGAAGAAGTTTTCTTTGGGGATATCGGAGATTTCATCTCCGAGCATGGTTTCTGAGTTTACGTATTTCTTCTCTAAGTATTCTCGTTCAATGTGTTGGAGGGCGGCGACGGTGACTTTGCCCATTGATTCTGGGATGGCGGCTTCGAGGAGGGTTTTTCGTTTGACGAGACGTTCGCGGATGGCGTCGACTTCTAGAGGGGGGTCTTGGATCGCGGCCCAGCGGACTATGGATTCGAAGTCTTCGATTACGAGTTCTTCGGCCTGGCCTGGAGAGGCTTTTATTTCCCGTGCTCGTTCGCGGACGGCTATGGGTTGTTCCATGGGTATGACGCTGCTGACTCGACCTTCTGATATGGCTTGGAGGTTGGGGAGAACTTCCTGGTCTTCTGAGTCTGAGGTAGACATGTGTGAAAGAACGGCGGCGAGTTCAACTTGGAGCATTTGAGCTTCGAGTTTAAGGATCGTGTAGCCATTTGAGAGATCTTTTTCTTGGGCAGAGAGATTCGTGACTGGTTGGGCATTACTGGACTCTCCACGAGACGAGCTTGCTCCTGGGAGGTTTGAAAGGTTCCATTCTTTACCAACCTTTGGAGGTTTCTTCTTGTCGGATTCTTGCTTAGACTTAAGTTTCGGTTTCGTTTCCTGACCAAGAAACTTAGCAGCAAGTTCGTTGTTGGGATCAAGTTGCTGCAGCGTGGATGCAAACCCAGCAGTCATTCCTACTGAATCTTTAGTATGTATGATCTATTACGGAATTTTCTTGTAGCTCAAAGACCTGGACGCTGTTCGTACCTTTGTCTCCGAGCTCGGCCCATACCTCGAGAAGCCTCTCGTGGACGTACACGCTCGATGGATCCCGATCCAGTGCAGTGTAGAGCTCGTCTAGAAGATTGGACTCTACGGGTGCTGCCATTCTGCCCTGCTTGGCGAGGAGCCTCAACATCAACTGGTGTCATGTTATGATGTTTGAATCTGGCGAAGGAATGGGCGAAACGACGCCCTTCTCGGTGTATCATCGAAATGTGACATCTTCAGCCTCATTGCGCCCAGGTGTGTAGAGAAATGTCATGGTGTGGTTGAAGAAGATCATCGAGGCTTAGCGCGGGGTAAATCAGGGAGTGGTCCAAGTGAAACATGGGTGTGTGCTGAGCTTCAACCATCTCAAGAAACTTGTTTTCAGGCGGAAGTGATCCTTCAGCCACCGAATCCTTTCATTCGAAATCAACTGTCACGCAACATGGCGATGTACGAGCATTTCGTATCGCTTCGAGTCTACCCAATGGCAGTAAAATGTCTCGGTCTCTGCATGGAGGAGTCCGTCGAGCTGCATTGCCGCGGCGTGCCGTCAATTGTCTCAATCCATAGGAATCAGCCTCCACATGCGCAGTCCTAATGCCCTGTACCAGCCCTTGTCCGTGGTACTTCCGCCGATGTACAGATCATGGTCGATATTCGCCTCCATTCACCGCGTGCATGGGGAAGACCGGAAGGCACAAGCCGCTAGAAGCTTTGGTCGAAGGCTCGTTAGAGAGAGCCTTGCCAGTCTCAGCGTTGTTGAGCAGCAGTAGGGCTCTGTCAACAGCCACACCACTACGTTATGTCTTCCAGAAAGGCTCGCAGTCTCTGGGCTCCCCTTCTTGTTCCACTCTGGCGTTCTTCTTTTGTTTGAGGATTCTAATTTGATCTAGGGTCTACGGAGTTACGGTAATACAAGCACACCACTGTGTACAACAGTACAAACATTGATACTGGCGTCCTCAGCATGTGTGGGATGCAGTCGAAGAAATGCGGTGGCAACCGTCCCGCTTGGTATCAACGCTGAAAAGCACAACAAGAACACCAAAAACTGAAGAGAAAGTCGGAAAGCAAGAACCTCTACCAGTCCCAAAGGTTCCAAATCGACAAAGATGGCACGAAGAAGTGAAGAGATGTCGGGATGTTCTGGAGTTTTTGTTTAACGGTCGACCTCCAGTCGATGCCAAGAGAGCAAGGTCATTGAGCTCTCCAACAGCAGAATATCTTACAGCTGTTGGCCCGAGCATTGTTCGACCATCAATCGAATGCGACCAGATTCTGACCGAACTCCTCGATGAGCACGCCAGCAATGATCCCTCGACATTATGTGTTGCGGTTCTTGCTTGCTTGTATGATCTTTCGCTACCCAAAGCCACTCAATATCTCACCTCTCTCATTGATTTGGACATCGACAGATATCTACGATGCCTCATCGTAGCTGGCCAAATCAAGCCGGGAGTCATCTCGCCGGAAGAGCTACAAGCTGCGACGTTGCTCCTTCTGATTGTTTCTGGCGAAGCTCGAGGTCTTCAAGAATTTGGGCGACTTATTCAAACTCTTGCCTTGAACTGGCCAGCCATGTATCTACCCTTCCAAACCGTCCACAATTCTTTAGCAAAGTCAGGCTTTCGATCACGCCTTCAATCACAAATCCAAACTCGCCTCAATCAACGGCAATTCATGACCGCATTCGGACTAGTCTCCTGGCTCCAAGCTGTTACAGAAGTTCCAGACAATGGCAATGTACTCGCCCTTTTGGATGCTCACTTCCAATACTGGCCTTGGCTCGCTCTGTGGAAACCCAACTTGAATCGTATCAATGTCTGGGAGCACGGCAAATTCAGCAACGCTCAAAAGGAAAAACTCTCAAACATCTTCACGCTGGACGGCCCTGATGATGTGACACAAGTGCAAGCTTCTCTCAAGCTTACCGAGCCACGCTGCTACGAGCATGTCAAGATTGAGCCAGAGAGCCTAGAAACCCTTGAACGATACCTAGACCTCCTGTCTAGAGCTTGTCTTGTTGGGCCCAATTCTATAGACTTGTTTATCCAGCAGTGTGTTGGCAAAGTTGTTTCCATAGACGTTTTATCTATGCTTGAGGATGCTGTGGAGACGGGAGACGACACTCACTGCCGGAGTTTACTGGACTTCGCCCGAGGTCTCGACTCTCAACCAAATCTTACACATGACGTGCAAACGTTGATCGACTCGGTGACAAGTCTGAAGGCTCTCAATATCTCAGAAAGCTACCAACCCCTGATGGACCACCTTGCGCACCGTATATGCAACACGATGCAGTTGGCTCAGCACGAATTCCTTGAGCAACTTCGCACAGGATCTGGGGACTACATGGGTATGTTAGTTCATGAACTTGGAATGGCGGTTTTGCAGTCTTCTAGGATTCATTCAAGGCTACCGCCAGAATTCTTGCAGAAAGTTAAGCAATTTCCACAACAGCAGACTTTGGAAGCAATATTCGACGACCTCCAAGAGGACAGCGAGGGCTCAGCTTCTTACAACTCTCGATTCAAATCATATCTGGCCTCTTCACTTGGTGGAACTGACGCAGCGGAGTCTGGATCAGTGACTCTGGCGAACATCCAGGAAGAGATCAAATTTTGGAAACGTCCACCCGACATCTTGAGAAAGGACCTTGCGAAAAAGCTCGGAGAAATTCAAGGCCTAGATTACGCGCTCTATACAACCTGTCTCCATGCAACTTTCAAGGAACATGATCTATATCTCACAGAAATGAAAGGCATCATCATACCAGACGATGAACAGACTGGTCTCAAATTTGCAGCTTATCTCGCCTATCGCCGCGGGCTCCATCAACTGCAAAACGAGTGTTGGCTCTTCTTGATGGCATCGCTATTGAGGTCACAGAGACCATCATTTCTACCGAAAATGGCCGACTCAGTGTCGTTTATGGAGTGGGACAAGCTGGTTGGAGATCTGGAGCGATTGCTCGCCCCAATCCAAGATCAGCTTCCAGAATCTGGTCCTGGATTGACAAGGGAACGTATGAATTGGTGGAAGACCTTGTCGCAGAACGTCCCTGCCGTCAAATTCCTACTCCAAATGCACGGTCAACAGAGAAGTTTGCGATGGCTTTATTTCCCAGCGACTACGGATCACGTAATGCCACTCCTTCGAGTCGCCGCGGAGGGAACGAGCATGTCTCCCATGAATAACCAAATCATTTCATACCTAAGGCGTAATGGCAGCAATGCTATTGAAGTATGTGACTGCATTCGACTGATAGCTGGTACCTCCTCGCTTGGTAGCGCCGTCTGCGAACGCTTCCTTTCGAGGGAGGAAGTTAGTCGTTGGACTGAATCTGAGCTGCACATGGTCTTCGTTGCCTGGAGTAACCACGAGTCTCTGACTACAGCCGACAGATCGGCGCTGGAGTCTATTAGGTTACTTCTCAGACTTCCACTAGTAGCAGAACTGCGTGCTAGTAATGTTCGTTCAACAAACGAATTGCTGCAATCAGAGTATGATACCCTCTTCCAGGAAGCAAGAAAGCTCGAGTCACTTCGGCTGAGACTTCAACATCAGAATCCTCAGAGGGTATCTACCATTCTCTCACAGATCAGGGTAGACAATGTCACCAGCGGCCGAGTCGTAGACGATAGAATACCTGACGATCTTGTCGATGCCATTGACGAGGTCGGTGACAATGAATACGAGCTCTCATTCGCCCTGACAGGCCTGAGTAACCTTCAACGCCAAGCTCGCGGTATCCACAAGGACTCTCGTATGCTTCTTGTTCGTCTTTCCCTCGTAGGAGATCCCCAATTCTGCATTCACTTCTCTCCGGATGACGAAGGTCAAGACCGACATAGATACTGGCGGCCAATCGACAGCCAGGAGCCAGCTACGACGTCTTGTACAACCAAGCCAAACTTGTTCACGTATTACCTCGGTCGCAATTTACACCACTTGCTACAAAACGGCCAGCCGTCCTTATCATCGACTTACGGCTCTATTCAAAGCCTAATCACGGCACACCCAACCACATGTCTCGTTTGCTCCAATGCTATCGGCACGAAACGATGGAAGCCAGCCACCTGCTCTGTGAAATGTTCGAGGAAACTTCGACAAGCACCTCTCGAAGTGAGGCTTCACAACTTATTGGTTGATCCGGCCGCGGTCGACCTTCTCCTCACCTGTGTCTACGCTGCTGCTGCAGACACCTCTACTCTCGACCTGCTACCTGGCTGTCCCGTGAAGAAGAACAGAATTGCAACAGTGATAGACTCTCTACCAGCATTGGCTAGCTTTCAGACGGCTAGCAATCTCAAATCGGCTATTCAAGGGACTGATGGGTTTGGAAAAGAGCGTGAAGATCTGCTGTCATGGCTGTGTATCAGATTTAGAGGCTTCATACTCAGTGCTCAGAGCAGCTTTCGAGTTCCGAGCATGCCTAATACCCACCAATTCTTGATGCTGAATTCGAACCACGAGAGAGAGGCATTGTTCAATGCACAAGCACCCGCAACAGGAAATGGCCGTGTGATCTTCCACGGTACCCAAGTGTCGCGACTCTTTCTCATCCTGACGGAAGGCTTGAAAGTCATGAGCAACACACCGTTCATGTTGACAGGTGCCGCTAGAGGTGCCGGCATCTACTGCGGAGACGACCAGGGTGCTTCTTTTCACTATTCTGGGGTGACGGGTCAAAGTTGGAAGAACAGCACACTTGGAAACATGAGAGTCATGTTGGGCTGTGAGCTGGCAACGACCGCACCATCAGCGTTGGGGAACTATCATGTAGTTTCCGACGAGAACTCCGTGCTAGTGCGCTACGTTTTCTTGCTGCCAGCGAACTACCAGTCTCCTCCACGGCACCATGTCGAGCCTGCTATGAACATCACGTTTGCGAATTTGCGATCAGGTACACTCATCTAAAACATATAGATCTATATACTCATGCAGTCACGTTATCACGTTTTTTTTATATAGTTGAAGTAGTTAATTGTTGTACAAAATTCGAATATCTACAAGTCGTCTGTTCATTTATACTGTCTCTCGTGGGGTATCTCCAACTGGCTCTTTCTGTTTGTCCCTCCCATGCCAAAGTCGCCCCACCATTCGCCCAACTCCAGTTTCTTGAGCCTCCGCTACTGATCGATCATTCTTTTCAACTAGTTGTATCACCTCGTTTTGCCCGTCTGTGTTGCTTCCGCCTTTATACACAGGCTCCCAATTCCCATACAGCTTTCTCAGTCTTGCAATCTCGTTCAGCTTCATGAAGTATTCCTGTTGCCCCTCTGCCGGGACTGTCTGCGCCTTCAAGGTCGCTTCGATACCATTCAGAACGCTGGCCATTGTCGGTGCTGTATTCTTCCCGCCATCAGTTACTTCCGCGATTTTTTCTTCGATCAATCTCTTGATTTCTGCCACCGCAGAACAATCTTTCTCCACGAGTGGGTCTTCTTTTCCCTTCTCAGGAACGGCAAATGCTACGACCCAGACCAGGTAGATGCTGAAAAGACCGTACATAACATCTCGAGCTCTCTGAGTGTCAAAGATATGACGGTGGGCTCGGTCAAGCTGACCTGCGATAACCACCTCGCAGAACGATCTCAGCAACAAAGCAAATGCCGCATGAGACATGTACGTGAATTCCTTCTTGCAACGTCAGCATACTTGTTTGAAGTCGGATCTTCAAGGAATTCCTACATTGTAATAAGGGCATCCAGTCTGCCTCTCTGTTGCCCTCGAGCAAGCATAAATACTCATAACAAGCATCGCACAAAACTGCACCGCCGTGTACGTAACCTCAAACGCACTCCTCGCTCTCGCAACACTATTCACCTTATCCAAATCCACATCTCCCAACCAAGTTCCCGTCGTCGCAGTGAGAAGAACAATATGAATACCAGCCAATACCCAGAGAACGCTCGAAAATAATGTATCAGCGAACAAGTCGACTTTGAGTGGTCGCAAGAAGTCATAGCGGATTATTACTCGCCAGAGTCCAGTAATGATGAGCACGTCAGATACGATTCGTATGAAGTGGGTTAACATGCTGTAGATTTGGAAGTAGGCTGTTACATCGGGATCGGTGTGAGAGATTACCTCGTCGATCCAGTGGGTGATGAGCCATCTACATCTCGTCAACTCTTCAATCCTCAAAGACTGGGATCGAGTAGGGACTCACGCTGAGAGAAGAACAAGTCCGATATGTAATCGGATTGCTTCAGGCCAATCTTTCGATCTCCGAACCACCGCGAAAAGAACAGCGAGAGTCACGATAAACGCGACCAGAGCTTCGAATGAGATACATCCTAGCCCCGGATCGATCGTGAATATCAGCCCTATGTAGTCGTACATTGTTTGCTCGTTTCCTGATCCAACGCAATCAGTAGTCTCCTGCTCTTATCTCTTTCCCAGAACTTCAGATGGTAGCAAGTGTTAAAATGTCGTCTGAAGTCCCTCGCATCGTACAAAACATACTGCCACCCACTAAAATCTGCCCCTCCTCCAGGCTCCAAGCACCGCCGATGAGGTACAGCAGTCTCACCGCTCAGCCCAGAGTGTCCGTATCAAAACCCCCTCACATTATCCAGGAAATCCTGTACGCCCGACTTGTATGCCCCCACTCGTCAAGACAAGGGCGGGAGAACGCCCCCCCTGTCTCCAGCTCGCTTAGCCGAGCATGCATGCGGCCCAACAGCCTCACCGAGCAGTCTGCCCTGCCATTTTGCCAGCGCAGTGTGGCTGCTGCAGAGTCCTGATCTGCGGATCGATGGATTGGGGCATGTGGGATGATACTTCGAATGAATGGATGAAAATGCCGAGTGGTGTGTCGAACTGTATTAGTGGACTGGTGTCTGGTTGTGAGAGGGTAATGACGGGTTTGGTGGGAGGACGAGGCTATGGGATTTCTAGTGAAAGTCTTACAGCACGAATTCTTTGAGGGAATGATGCTACATTAGCGTTGGAAGGATGATACACAGTTGTCGGGTTTTGGATTGATGCTGGTACAAGGAAGATGATATTGCTCTTGAATTGACGCCGAACTCCACTGAAGAGAAATGATCTAGGATATCATTCATCAAAGCTGTCAAAAGTCCCGAGAACTCTGACCAAATTTAATCATCCGTCTCAATGGGATAGATCTCGCATGGAACCATAGCCCGTTGAGAGTTCATGTCAGAGCGCCCGTCTCCAATTTTCTGAAGTCCAGGCGCAGTGACTAGATCAACGTCGTGCATCTTCCCCTTGAAGCTATCTCCGTCTTCACAATCATGGAATCTCTCTCCAATCTTGATCTTCTCGCCATGCTTGGGAACGACAAGTTCCAATTGTGAAGGGTTGATGCCGAATTGCAGTGCAATATCCCGTCCAAGTAGCACCATCTGGCGGACTTGATCTTGGATATCTGGCCGTACAGAAGCGTGTGATAGGCCAGCAACTTCGTTAAGTACACCTAGGATACGAGCAATTGTGTCGTTGAAGTTCTCGGTGTTGAGTCTGGCTACCGGACTATGGGTTTGCTCTGGTGAAGTCAAGGCAACGTTGATGTACATGAATGTTGTAGATCGCCAGGTGTTGGCAAGGCCATCTTGTCGAAATATCGCGTAGTCTTCATGGTCCGGGGAAGCTGATTCCAACAGTCAGTAACAACAAAGCAAATATGTTAAAGAGACTTACATGCGACAGCATTCGCATCGAACAGCTTCCGCCATGCAGCATACATCTCAAAAAGTTCTTTCTTTGACCTTCCAGGACCGAGGACTCCAAAGCCAAAAGGTGAAGAGAAGAATTGTTCTCTGATTATCGCCCAAAGGGTGCTCTTTAATAGAAAATGTGACTTTCCTGTTCCCACTCTTCCGAGAAAGTTCGTTGAGTCCAAACGTGATGGAAGCTTCTGCCCGGCAGGAATGAGGAACTCCTTGTTCCGTGGAGCCGTCACAGACTCCATCAATCTTTGCAATTCCCTGAACTTGACTCCCATCTTGTCATCCGGCCAGCCTTGATCATCCTTTTGATTCACAAGAAGCTGTCCAACCAATTTTCCAAGCTCGTTCTGGTGGTCCTTTTTGATGCGGTCGACGTTCTTTCTGTGACTCTCTCTCAAGTCTTTCACTTCTTCGTCCCTTTGACCCTCATACAAGGAGTGCTGCTTCGCAATATCCGATAGCTGGGAAGTGTGCTCACCCATCAATTGGTCCTTCTCCCATCGCAGCTTCCCGCAGTCGAACTCCAGTGTGTCAATCAACTTCTGCATTTCTTCGATCTTCTCGTCCGCTCTACGGAGTGCTTTGCCCTGCATGTTCAAGTTATGCTCCACCCTCGACCTTTCTCTGTACATATGCTTTCCCCACGATAGCATATCTCCCAGAGGATCGTCCCGTCGTTGGAACATGCTGAAACTCTTGCCTTCGACATTATCGAGAAAATCGTTGATTTGTGAGATATATTCCGAGATCCCATTTCTTCCACTCCCCTCGCCATCATTCTTTTTGCTTGGTTTACCTGTGAGAAAGCCTTTCATGACGATGGTATTTAAAATGAATCGCGAATTGAATTGACCACCCGAACGATGCTAGGGACGAGGTCGAGCAGACAGTTCTGAAAGAATGTAAGGCTCTGCTATCGGAAGTTCAACCTATCCTGGTCAGCCTCGTTGTTTATCGCTTGGTTGCTTCTGCCTGCAAGCTTGGATGTCTTAGTGTGGAAGAGGGGGAAGTTCGGGCCTGGGTGCAGGTCGACGCCCGACTTTGGTGGTGGAGGCGCAGCTTTGCACCACCGAGGAAGGAACATCCAGCTTCTGATTGGTAGGTCTCACGTTGCACCACTTATAAGAAATAGCCTTCCCTTGTGACGGGTCTTTCCTTAACAATCAATACGATCACTCTCGGTTGCTGTCTTCAGCCTTGTGAGCTTGTTCCTAGGCTGCCCGGTATCGTGAACTGCATTGTCGCCATTCCTCGACCTTCACAGATATCTATCTTACTCTCGAATGAACCCATGCATTGCAATTTCTCTCTTCTAGCATTCTCTTCTTCTCGTTGACTGGAGATCTGTCGACCTTCTGATTCTTGAACTCGCCGGGTTGTCCTTGCCCCTCATGGCACAGAGCGGAAGCATTGTGCAGGGCGCTGTAACAGATGGGGTGACTGGCCCTCGTATCGTTGTCGGAATTGATTATGGAACCTCAAATACAGGTACGTTGGAGACCCGGCTGGTTTTGATTTTGACTCTGGATTTCTGTTTTTGGAAGCCAGTTGACATCCACGGCCCTCGTGACTGATCATCAATAGAATTGGCATGGGCACAATCAGATGGATCAGCGAAGAATTCCTTGAGTGACCTTGGACCCGATCTTATTGTCTTCAGAGAATGGCCTGAAAAGAGCATGCAAAGGGTTCCATCAGCAATCTCGTACTCACCCACATCTCCTGACAAACATTGTTCACAATGGGGTTGGTCGATTGACGACGACTCAAAAGTCCTTAAGTGGACGAAACTGGAACTTGAGCCTCAAGATACAGTGACGGAATTGGCACAGCTGAGAGAATTGACGAAGGGACTTGACTTGGTTCGGGAACTTCGAGAAAATGAGACCATGGGACTAATGAACGATGTCCCGGAGCATATTACAAAAAGTGCAGAGGATGTCGTGAGAGACTTCCTCTCGAAAGTCTCACGAGTCTGGTATCAACACATGAAAAGTCAAGGACGATATACCCTGGAGCGTGTCCCCCTCGACCTTGTGATCACTCACCCGGCAGTAAGTTACAGCCCATTAGAACACTTCGACGCTGACCACATATCTCTAGACTTGGAAATATGAGGCGATGAATAAGACGTATCGAGCAGTGATGGGAGCCTTTCATAGTGGCATGTTTCCAACACTCCGAAATGTGTCATTTGCATCAGAACCGGAGTCGTGGGCTCTTTACACCATTCAGGATATGCTTTTGAAAGGTCACGATGTTCTAATTCCGGTATGAATCAAATCTTCCCCAAAAATTTATTCTGTGGCTGACAGGAATATAGGGAGAGTGCTTCGTGATTTGTGATGCTGGTGGTGGTACCGTCGTAAGTACTCAAGAATTCGATTGAACTATATTTTTCTGACCTCGCGGGCCGAAGGATTTGGTTTCTTATCGCGTCAACAAAGTTGATCCTCTCGAACTTACACGAGTTGGAAACATCACAGGTGAATCTTCTTTGGGTGTGAGAGCCATCTTTTTCTGACCTCAACCAGGAGCGAAATGCGGTGGCACATTCGTTGACCAAGCGTTTCTCGAGTTTCTCCAACCTAGACTGCTGAATCTGGATATTGAACCCGACGCCGTCGGTACTGGTGGTCACATGGTATTCAAGCCGAGATCGAGGGTTTTGCTTGAACGTTTCGAGAGAATCAAGCATGCGTTCAACGGAATTGGAGATTCACAGTTGACGGTTCCCAGAGGTACAAAGGTCGCTCCAGGTTACGAAGACAGCATCGTTAATGGAGTCCTTACTCTGACCGAGTGCGTTCGAGCTCTTATGGCAGGTTTTTGCTCTTGCTAACGTCACAGTAGGCAAGACCTCAAAGACATGTTCTCCGCGAGTGTGATTGGGACTTTGAGCTTACTCTCCAAGCAATTGACGAAAGTCAGGAACACGAAGTATAAGGGCATTCCTTGTCGGGTTACAGTGAGTTCCGGCCATTTGAGCGTTTTGAGAAAAGGAGTCTTGGCTCAATTCACCTGCAGAACATTATTATGGCTGGTGGTTTCTCGGAGAGCGAGTACCTCTTCAATGAGATCACCACATTCGCAAACAGAGGAGCAGATATCGCAGTTCAAAGAGCTGATGATTGGTAAGATCTTCCCTTTCCACTGGTAGGAGTGTTTACTGACACACCAATGAATAGCTGGATAGGCATCGTCAAGGGGGCCGTGCTTCGAGGCATGGGCGTGGGAATGGCAGCCGCACCCACCGTTCGATCATGTCCAAGACATTATGGCATTTGTGTTTCTCACAAATATGAAGAGTGGAAGAACCTTGGTGAAGCGACTGTCAAGGATACCTTCCACGGTCAAAGAATGGTTCCCGATCAACTCTTCTGGCTGATTCGACAAGGAGACGCAATCTTACCATTCGATCCCATCACTACCCAGTTTGGTGTACGATGCAAATTTACGAAACAGCAATATGACTTGGGAAGTAGCGTCCGGATAACATTCGTCGCTTCCTCAATTCTGGAACCACCGTCTACAATGGGAAGCTTCTCAAGAGGTAAGCCGAATGTCCCTTCCCTTCCTGGCGAATCAAGAGTCAGAATGTTCCTCCCGTATTCAAATTTGCTTACTTCTAAATTTTACAGCTGAGAACGAAGTCATCTACCTAGATGTAGATTCGAAGAAGATCCCTCAAGATTATTTACAAAAACAGAAAAAAGCTGGAGGTGGTTCTTATCTCACGGCGGACTTAGAAGTAGTATTCAGCGTCTCGGACGCCGTTCGTGTGAGTGTCATGCATCGAGATACGGTATTGACTAGTGTCGAAACGAATCTGTAAAGCTTGAGATGGTATCAATAACTCCTTTTTCGGCGTCATCAGAGTTGTGTCTTGAATTTGTTAGCATATGTCGGACAATTGAAGATCTCGTATATAGAGTTCCGAGGAAGGATGAACACTTCACAATATACCCAATAAAACATTTCAAAATCCTGATGCTGTCAAGCAACCCCACACAAGGCTATGATATGAACGAGGACAGTGTGTCTGTATCAATTAGCCACTGTGGTTGCATACATGCAGCCCATCGAAGACGCCTCGCAGGGGTAGCTGCAGCACACCAAAAAGGTGCTCCAGAAGCGCCACATTGTGATCACCGAGACATGCATGTCTTGCTCCACGAACCAGGTCCCAAGATCTTCAGCCTCGCGTTGTTTCTCCGCATTCGCTCACCAACCATGCCCTGTACCTGCACTGCAAGTCTTCGGCATAGCCACAAGGCTCCCAAGACGTTTATTATCGCACCCTTGTGCTCCTGCAGGTGTCTGAACAGTCTGATACTAAAAGCTCCAGCTTCTTAGTGGAGGCTTGGGACATGTCCGATACCTCACTGTCTGGTGCATTCGACTTCCGTTCTTGTTCAGCGACAGCTGATGAACGATAGCGTAGGCTTTGTTTAGTGAACAGCTCATTCCCATTCCTGGCACCTGATTCGATTCTGAGACCAAGCTGCTCAGCCTTGGGCGCTTCTCCCACGCCGATACTGCTTGAATTCCATCGCAGCCTTCTCTTCATTTGGAGGAGATGGCAGCTGTACATCAAGCAACTCTTTACTACTCTTTCACCGTACAGACAGGGATCGATCAACCCCTCGCAGCCTCGAAATTACAACGCTTCCAGATAGTACTGCATTCATCTAGCCAATCACTTAAGCCTTGTCTGCAAGCTGGACATGACCTTCGTCTTCAATATTTCCTTCCTCACTTCAAGACCATGGGTTGCGGTCTCTCTCGTCCACCACCAGAAAACGGCTTCCAACTCGACGACAAACGCGCCGTCTTCAGACCCCCTCCCGACCCCGAAAACGGACCAGAAATGAAGAAATTTTTCTCCTCGTCCCGAGACAAGGCTCCGAAATCAAAGCGTCCCGAACACGCACCTCCTCAGTTCTCCTCTCAGAACAAAGCGAAAGAGGTAGCACGATGCGCAGCTCTCTTGAGGGAGATGTATAGTCTTGATTTGGAGATATGGGCGATGGAGGAGGCGCACGAGGATGATGTGCCGGAGAGGGAGCAGAAGAAGAAGAAGGCAGATGCGTTATTTGCGGAAATTAGGAGGATTGTGGGGAGTTGGAGGGCGAGTGGTGGGTGGGGTTGGGAGAAGGAGGAGTGGAAGTGTGTGGAGGATATCTGTGAGGTTGTTGATCAACATGGGACGAAGAGATACAGATGAGGGCTGAGAAATATATCTCGAGATGAATGCGAGCGCTGTCACATATTGGAGGAAACGAAAGAAAATTAGGTCGTTTTCCGAACTCAAATTCTTCGCATTTCAATGATCGAAGCATACTTGGTACATCCATGGGGAACTTCAGCTGTATTCCGGTCAACGAGGGTAACTCGTCACTCGAAGCAACCCATCAAAATAATCCTATCCAAGAAAGGAGAGTTGGTTCGTCCTCCAAGTCTGTCCTCTGGATTGCCTCAGCAATTTCTTTGCCTTCACCCTCCCAAGTCCACACCATCAATCTCTTTGCAGTTACCTTGTGGTGACTTGGGTTCTTGACTCCTAGTCTCCAACTGAGATGGTGCTTTATCCTCCCGAGTTGAAGATTGTATCTTTTATCTCGCACTATAAGTTTCACCTCATAAATTCGTCCTTTAGATGTTCGAACCAAATCTCGAACCATATACACCATGTCATCAATCAAAGACCTCTCTATGCATTCAGTATCGCGGTGGCTCGACAAATCTAAGGCTACCGTTCCAAGCTTGTTCACGGGCTGCATGATTGCGAGTGGGTTGTTTGCCAGATTCCTGAAACTTTGGTCGTATGTCGTCGGCTCCCAATTGTATCACGAGATGCTTGATACCTGGCAAATATCGATCTGCACTTGGATCGAGTTGTCTATTTTGGAGCTGATAGGGGGAGCTAGGGTTCAGAAAGGAGTTCACTCGATTGCAGTATTCACGAGCGAGGGGGTAATTGTTCGGGTTCGAACTTTGTATGGCGGCCAGGCCAACGAGTTCGAAGCCATCCGGTCTTATCTCGAAGTCGAGGAAGATGAAGATCAAGTCTTGAATTTCTAGATAATTATATGGATACTGGGTAAATTTGCGGACATCGTAAGTTTGGGGTGGGGCTTCCACTTTCGAATTGGCAGAACTCATTTCTTCGATACAATGAACAGTTGGAGCTGGGGCTTTAAAGGGTCATGCGTAGCTCCTACATGTTATTATTGTCCACAGAGCTTGCTATTACCAGCTTGTACAAAGCTGTGGCATGACATTTTTTTTTTGACGATGAGACAGCGAAGTGTTGCTGGACATTTTGCTAAGCGAGCGGGAAAGGGGGTTTGCTAGAATAAGTCAGGATGACTTTTTGTATCACAGAGCAGCCTCAATTTACTGAGAAGACTTCTGACTATAAGTTAGAAGTAGCAAAATAACATGGTATCATGACAAGTAGAAGCATGGGTAATAAGAAGGACGACCATCTGATGCCAGATCACCGAAGATTACTCAAGGACTGACATGAGTCCATGTATTCTGAGAGCTTTTAATTTGGTGTAAAATATAATGCATTGAGGCGTCATTAAAAATAATGGTCTTGATCAGAGAGACATCATTAATGGCTGTTGATCCATGAGCTCAGGATGAGGCTGCCTCTGCATAGGTGCGAACTTGGTCGCCGTTACTCTTTGACAACAGGAGGGTTTGAGCTATAATATCCCGACTAGCTGACCACACCTGCTCTTTCAAATTTCTACTACTGAGGCGGCGAATGAAACTAGGTGTAATGCTCCAGAACACCCTTCTTAGAGAATGTACTATGACATACGCTGCAGGGCACTGTGCAGCTCCGAGGACCAAGCTGACCTTGTTGACACATCCATTCGAAGTTTCAATTAAAGAAATAATCACCGACATGATACGGCTCTCCCATGAGTTTTGGACCCGGAGAGATGGTGGTACAATCATGCGGGAAAGATCGATGGTGATTGAGTGAAGATTGTTGTTTGTGTACAGAGAATTGCCGTTCAATAGAGCAGCGGAAACGGGACCGGTGTCACTGTCCAAGACAATGTACAGATGTTGAATCCTCATTAATTGGTGGCGATTAAGGGTGTTCCAACGACCCAGGGTTTGTCGGGTCATGACAAAGTTTCTTTCATGGTAAATCTTGAGGGCAGCTTTAGCACCATTAGATCCGGTTTTGTCAGACTTTGAGAGACAGAAAGCAGTCAAGTTGTCGGGTACGAAAGTGCCTGGCTGTATCTCAAAAACCAGATCAAGCGACTCGAAAATCCGCATTTTGAGCTCTGGTGGGAGGTTCTTCCAAGGCGAAATTGCTGTCGTTGCACGTTGTGGAGAGGCCATTTGATTGAACAAGCTGGAGTAGCGTAATGATACCAACTTCTATTCCAGTGAACATACTTATACTTAGTTTTCTGACAGTCTGACAGTAGAAATCTCAAGGTTCTAGCGCTGTGATTCTCCAACAGCGAAACGTTACTGGGGTAAGGGAGCAAGAAAGGGGTTTGTCCGAACACCCGCAACAAATGACAACAACAGTAATGCGTAAAAGTGAGGCATCAACGCAATTTGTGGCTATGACTAACCCATCCACCGATGGTACAGCAAGTCATTCATAATTCTAGGGCATCGTGGGTATTCGGGTTGGCCAGTATTTTGGTCGCTTTTGGCGTAGCTCCCACATCATGAATGAGTTGTGAAGTTGGCGCTGAGATAGCCCTGAGCGCTCCGGAGTCAGCGACCCAGCCCTGTTTACAGGGGTCGAGTCGCTGGAGTTTTAGTGAGCAAAGCCTGAAGCAACTTCTCGCTTGGTCATCTCAACGGCGAAAACATCAAAGAAAACTTTGACTTCAAGTGGTAGACAAAACCCATCTCAATCCTTCAATTAGTCTGCTGGAATGAACGAACTATCAGATGGCATATATAGGGGCGTGCGTTTCAATTTTTAGAAGTGCTTTGCTCCAGTATTCATTTTCCCAGTGTCTCCCACACCAACACAAACCAACAATGTCTCGCTACGCCAGTTGCTTCTTAAATCATCCTCCATTTCTCAGCCCTTGGCCTCAAAGTACAATCGTATGTCAATCCTGACTAAGGACCGGTATCAAAATGGCTGGTTCCACCACTCCTGGCGCTACACAGTGGGATGCCAGACCCAGGTCTCAATTGTGTTGCCCATTGAAACAGATTACAGCTGTCCGCAGACTCTAAAACGTGCATTCAGCGAGCCTATGTACTGCAGAATTTTTCCTTGATCCTCGTGATGCAGAAATATCGTGGTTGTCTTTGCACTCCTTCTTGGACGAATTGGGGCTTGGAAGATGTGCCAAAGAATCCAGACCCAAACATTAAATTCCAACAAAAAGCTATTGAACACATTCCTTGGAATGTTGCAAAGATCCATGGCTATTGACTACAGGTGATTCCGAGAGAACATCATGCCGATTAAACTACACAAATTGCCTTCCCACTCAATGGTGATGTGTCTGACCACTTCCATGAAAACATTGCGAGGGACAGATCTGTAGAATAGTACCGCATTGTCTTTGGTAAGTTTGAAGTTCTGCTTATGATAGATGGGCATGGCTTCGTCAATGAATCTTGGTTCTGAACGGATTTTGGTTCTGAGCATCGGTTGCTGAAAGTCTTTCTCATTTTCTATAGCGGCTTCAAAGATCTCCAATCGTAGCTCTTTGGCAGTTCTGCGATTTTGGTGAAAAGTGCGGGCATTGTCGTGAAATCGGAGTCGACGCTTCTGTGGCGTTCATGGTAGGAAGCGACTGTCGCCAATCGTATAACGGGCTGCTGCTGAAATGCAGGTGAATTGAGATGTCTCGGTTTTCGAAGGTATTTGGAGCGAAGAGTTTCATGGGCACATTTATTAAAGATACCTGGTAGGTAAGTCCATTTGATGATGAACGCCAAGTCAAAAGAAGTCTAGGACATGACTTCAGATGCAGACCCACTGGGTCCTAGCTCGATGGTCCAGCAGGTACTTCTTTAGGTCCCGTTTTCTGTACCGGCAGTGAACAGAGTCCCAAGCTTTCTGGGACTTCAGCGGCCACCGAAAGATCGGGGATCCCTCTGGGACGTGTGAGATGTGAAAGCGTGACTTCTCTTTCGCGCATCTGTTCCACTTTCATCTTCCCGAGCACGGATTTGCGAACTTGATGTCACTCGACATTGTCCCCGAACTGACCGTAACTCGGTCCACAATCAGAAGCCAGAACAAGAGTTCCGTAGCACGCCCATGCTCGGTGCTCGGTGACCGGATTGTCCTTCTTTGCTTGGGTCACTACCAATCGATGTAAACACCAAGGTGGAGCCTTTTGGCATCATAAACAAGGATATCATTGAACTTTTCGCATGTCCAGAAAACTCCGTATACTCTACAATCAGGCAATCGTGCAAATTCATCCCGTCTATGGGTGGTTCATCTTGGCAAGCAAATTCAACGCACTGCCCGCTAGAATGAATCCGCACTGATCCTCACTCAACGTATGCCTCGTCTTAATCATCACCTCCTCTCCCGTCTTCGCCTTCTTGACCTTCACCCTAATCTCACCCTCCCCACCATTCTTCAAGGTATCGTACAGTCCGACCGTGTCAACCTCATCACAAGCATCAATCTTGCCATAATCCTCGCCATTGGCAAATGTCAGAGGCACAACACCCTGTTTTTTCAAATTTGTCTCGTGGATACGAGCAAAGCTCTTCGCGAGGATGACTCTTCCGCCAAGATATCGTGGTTGCAAGGCAGCGTGCTCACGAGCTGATCCCTCACCGTAGTTATCTTCTGCTACAACAAGCCATTCAAGACCTTGGTCCTTCCACTTTTGTGCGAGTTCAGGAATGCCAGATGTGCTGCCATCGAAATCGTATGCGATGTTGACCTCTCCTGTAGCGGCGTTGACAGCTCCGATCAGGGTATTGGCACTGATGTTGGGTAGATGGCCTTTGTATTTGAGCCAGGGACCGGCGGCAGAGATGGTGTCTGTTGTGCATTTGCCGGTGACTTTATAGAGGACCTTCAGACCTTTGAGATCGCTTTCGGGGAATGGAGCAAAGGGCTCGAGGAGGGCGAGTCGGTCGGATGTGGGAGAGACGACGACTTCGGTTTCTGGTGAAGGGGCGGCCGATGTTGGGAGGAATTCAGGATTGCCAATCTCAAAGCCTGAAGCTGGGAGTTCGGCACCGGTTGGTGGAGAGAACCGGAAAGTGGCTCCTGATGGAGTGGTAAGGGAGTCGGTCAAGGGGTTAAAGGTCGTACTGCCAGCGTAGGACATGGCAGTCACGATTTCTGGTGATGCGAGGAAGTTCATGGTCTCTGGGTTTCCGTCATTCCGACCTCTGAAGTTTCGATTGTATGAGGTGAAGATGGCGTTATGGTCTCCTTTCACAACGTTGTCAGTACGCTTCCACTGTCCTATACAAGGACCGCAGGCGTTGGCCAAGACGATTCCACCAGCATCCTCAAAGGTCTCGAGTGTAGAGTCTCGTTCAAGAGTTGCTCGAATCTGCTCGCTGCCTGGGGTAATGAAAAAGTCGGTTGCTGGCTTCAACCCTGCAGCATTGGCTTGCTTGACCAGGTCCTCTGCTCTAGCCATATCTTGGTAAGAGCTGTTTGTGCAGCTGCCAATAAGACCTGCTGACACTGTCTCTGGCCAATTGTTGGTCTTGACTGCCTTGGCGAAGACGGACAATGGTGTCGACAAATCGGGGGTAAAAGGTCCGTTGACATGGGGCTCGAGTATGGAGAGGTTGATTGTGATCGATTCGTCGTATTGAGCGTCTTCATCAGCTCTCAACATGTTGACGAGGGATGGTGAAGAGGCAATGGTCTGAGCTTGCAGAGCAATAGACGACCTATGCGTTGATTCGAGGTATGGGATATGTCGTGTGGAGAATGGGAAGAGGGATGTTGTAGCTCCAACCTCTGCCCCCATATTACATATCGTAGCCATGCCTGTGCAGCTCAAGGAGTCCACACCTGGGCCGTAGTACTCAATAATGTATCCAGTTCCACCTCGGACGGTCAGCTTTCCGGCAAGGGCAAGTATGACATCCTTTGGCGAAGCCCATCCATTCAATTGACCCTCAAGTCTGACACCGAGAATCTTTGGCGCCTTCAGCTCCCAGGGAGCGTCAACGAGGGCATCTACAGCATCAGCACCACCGACGCCAATTGCAATAGCTCCCAGTCCACCTGCATTTGGTGTGTGACTGTCGGTACCTAGCATCATCAAGCCCGGCGCAGCATAGTTCTCCAAGACAGTCTGATGAATGATACCAGCTCCTGGTGGCCAGAACTCAATGCCGTACTTCTTCGCCGCAGACTCCAAGAAATCGAAGACCTCCTTGTTCCCCTTGATTGACTCTGGTAGATCAACATCCGCCCCTCTCTCCCCCACAATCATATGGTCACAGTGTATGCTTGCTGGAACGGCGGTCGAAGGAAGATTGCAGGTCATGAATTGTAGGAGAGCCATCTGTGCCGAAGCATCCTGCATTGCCACTCGATCCGGCTTGAGCTTGAGATTCGCGTTTCCTCTGATATTGGATCCATTGTCGGTATTGGTAAGGAGTGCTTCTTCGGGGTTGTCGAGATGTGAATACAAGATCTTCTCGGCCAGAGTAAGTTGTCTAGTAGAACCTAGTACTCGTCGAACTTCATGCAATCTCTTGAGGAGCTTCGGGTAAGGTGGGGTTCGAGACTCGATATCCGGCGAGTACCCAGCTGTAGATTTTGTGACTGTTGCAAGACTGCGGGCGAAGTGAGGTCTGAGGAGGCTTGCTTGGCTCTGTAATGGGGTCAATTGACAGGCCGATTATGTTCCAGAGTGAGACTTACCCTCAGAGCAAGCCTGCTTGTACCCAGCATCCCCAGCGCCATGATTGTCTCGGGAACTACTGAACGAGCAGAAAAATCACAGCTTCAAAATATCTATGCCGATATCGGTTCGGCGAAACTATTGTCCTGATAGTACCCCAAGAGGTTGGAAACAAATAAGAGTTCATTGGACCTGTAACCGATGAGCTGCTAACGAGAGAGGGTTAGATCCATGGTCCGAGCGGGATGCTTCAAATCTGCATTCGATCGCTCGCGACCAACGTCCTATCAGAAACATGCAGTACAACAAAATCTCAAGTAGCTTTGAGCAAAGTGAACTTCTACGTCTTGTGTAATCGCCTCTTGGAGTCCGTTGTAAAGTACTTCGACATCTGAGACATTGCATTATTCCCAATTCAAGCTCTTTGCCAACGTCCATTTTATTCGACATTTATGTGTCCGCGCACCACAGTCGACCTACAGTATACAACGCTTTATCAATCCCCAAAGGCCAGAAGGCCTCTTTTATATATGGGCCAAAGGGACAGATGTCTCTTGCATACCTCAGCGCTGTTGCGCCATCGTCTATGGACCAAGCTAGCTCTGAGCCTCTGGTGAGGATAATCGGGGCTATGGCCTATTTGATGTGTTACCAGCAGCGCTTTCAATATCTCAGCCCTGTCTGGACTTTCTGGGCCTTTCTTCAGTCAGCTCACTCACGGGCAGAGGTGCCTAGCCCCGCTCGAGAAAGTCCAGGTATGGCTGGGAGAATGAGAGAGCTGTCCGTATTGGGCATGAAGTGCAAAGCGTCAATGACAAACTAGCAAAGACAATACATCAAAGGTGCTAATGCCCCTGTGTTACTTTCAAAGAATAGCTACAGGACTTCTGAAGAGACATCAGTCATTCGCCCACATAAGTGGGAGACGATGTATTTTCTGAGGGCACTGGAATGAAAGTACAAGATACCTTGAGACTTGAGCATATACTGGATGCTGAGATTTCAAGGTATATTTTGGCAAAGGTCCAATGTCAGGCCAATCTGGTGGCCAAGTCATGTCCTTTGGTGAAGCTGCACAAGGACCTAAATAAAGGCTTGGGCCTAAACAGCTTGTTTTGACAGGGTTTTGCTTCGCCTCCAGAACGGGCCTTGATTTGGTGAACTTCCATGCCTGTTGTTTAATATCGTCTTCGGTGTTTGGTTCCACACGGGAATGCGAACCCCAGCTATTTCCATAACTTCGGCCACCAGAGACCCTTGAATGTGTCGGGCATGTTTTTGACGATGCGGCCACTCTCAGGCTCCTTGATGCGTGCATCAGGATCGGAACCACGCACTATACCTTCTCTACTGCGGGAATTCTATTGTTCTTTCGTTCGCGATGGAGTACATGCGAGGCTCTGACGGACGAGCTCGCTTTTAGGGCAGGTATGCAGTTCAAAGCGTCTCCCGAGGATACTTCTGCGGGTGCTCCGCCGCCTGGTTCGTCTTGTATGAGTTGCCATTTTAATGTACGGGCTGGAGGAATATTCGGGTCTGACGACGGAGTCCTGCACTCAGATATTTTGCTTCCTGTAGTACTGTAAGCAAGGCACCAAAATGCATGGAGGTAGGATGGTACTTGCAGGCAGTCGACACCGCGTTGGTGCTTTGCCGTTGACTTAGAGCCAGGTGGTCGCACAATCTGCCATTAATTGCATGCTTCTTGCCTTCCTATGAAATCCATTGGTCATAAATTCATAGAGAGGCTGTTCCTCCATTTGGACGTTGAATTGCTGGTCTCTCCTTCCCAGTTGGTGTTGCGGTCTGCTTTTAGTCCTTGCCGTTTTGGGACATCGTGAAGCTCGCTTGATTACCGCCTCAAATGTCTTTTTATCTACAAAACCCCCCAATCACCACCGATCCATCACATACAACTCCATATTCCGAAAACCTCTTTCTATAATTGAGTAACAGCTTCGCTGTCCAGATCTCGAGTGACTCGCACGGTAGTTCTCGAGAGAACAAGAAAACAAGCGGTACGTGATACTCTTTCAACCATCAACTGTCTTCTGCACCCACAACAACGCGTTGCCAACCCACGTTGCTTGTGCATACCTGTCAACACAAATTTGGTGCCCCTCCGTTGTCATATCTCATATTTACAGCCAATTGTGTCAGCTGAGGTTCTCCTTTGCTCCAAGACACAAGGCTGATCAAAATCATCGTTGACATCTGGGCAAGCTTGGATCGTCTTCAACTTTGATCAGCCGCGCTCACTAAGGACTGCGCATTATCACTGTTCCATACTGCCTTCCACCTTCCTTCTCAACATCCACATATTCCCGATCAGCTTTCTTAACTTGGTCATCCGGGGTGCCCACATTGTGTAGCTCCCATCGAGATCAGTCAAACACTCCCGCCACTCTCGTCAAGACCAATCTCTGTACCACGCCTCTTCAATACAACTGCAACACAAGCTGATAATTGCCTTACAGATCGAGAGATTTACAACCCTTCCTACCTATTGATTGTACGATATTAAACAAAACCACCACATCTCGTTAAGACTCAATATGTCGAGCACCACTCCCGGAGGTCCTGGCGATGGCGCCACGCTTGGTCAACCACCAGAGCCCACACATACCGCAGAGCAATTGGTAATCATTCATGCTGCTATGATGGTATGTTATCCTATGATCTTAATTGCTTAGCTGCTAATCGAGAAACAGGAGGAGCTTGGTGTCGGTCGTAAGGACGAGCTACCCCTCGCCGACAGAGGTTTCGACGATGCGATTGCCATTAGGCCAATCAGACAGCCTGTCACGGGCATGGGTGCAGCTTGGCACAGTATGTATTGCCAGCGCTGAAGACTCTTACCTTGCTAAACATTTTTAGATCTTCAATTCGATGATGTCGATCCCGCCGATGAGGAGCTTGACTCTATTGCCGACGGCCAACTTTATCGCTTGCGAAGAGGCGCTTCGTACAACTCACAGCAGCATAATTCCAGAGGCCGTGGAGGATTCGCACCTCGCGGAGGACCCACACAGCGTGGAGACTTCGGACAGCGTGGAGGATTTGCCCCTCGAGGTGGTCGTGCGTCGCCTGGCCGAGGAAGAGGTCGTGAAAGAGACTTCGGACGACGGTATGTACACACCCATTCCTGATATTTCCTGTACAATTATTAACATGATGTAGTACACCCGCATCCTTACATTCAACCACGCCCCAAACATTCTTCAATGATGCTCGGGTTGGTGTCAACAAGCATACCCGTGTCGATGAGTTTATTGCGAACTTACGTGCCTCCCACAACGCAAACAATACACCTCGGAGAAAGAAGAAGCGAGGAGACTCAACCCTTCCGCAGAATCACCAAAATGTTCCAGTACAGCCAGTAGCTAAGAAGCAACCGCAGAATTCCCGGGAATCGAGACGCGCTCAACTCTCAGCTTCGTCGACTTGGTCTCTTGCCAGTTCTAGTGCTTTCCTTGCTCATATCGGTATGAACACCAATGCACGTGGTTCGACTAGTCCAGCACCTCGACCATTAACAGCTGTGAGTAATGCATCAAGCGGCGAAAGAGCAACTGCTACGACTCCACGAGTAGCCGCTCAGGAGGTAGATTCCAACACTCCGACCTCCGGTACCTCTCAGCCAATGTACCAAGGTAACAAAGAGAATAAGGGTTCATCTGGAAACCAGTCGGTTAGATCGTCGGCAGCAACTCCCATTGCAGCTACATCGCAATCAATATCCCAGACCAATAAGGACATTGAAACCCTATCTGGCAAGCAATCTGCTGGTCTGTCAACGTCAAGATGGGCGTCATCAAAGCCGATTCGCCCAGAACAACCAGTTCGCCGCGAAATTGAGAGAGAGCATGGTGTCTCAATCATCAAGGACGGCAATCCTGCCAGACCTGGTCAAGCCCGAATCTGGAAGACTACCCCTGGATACAAGTTATTCACTCTTGAACTCGAAATGGACGGCAAAATCGTTATCAATGAAAAGGTTGACTTCGATGCTCAGCTTAGTCATGATGGCGATCGGGTAATTACTTATCAAGCCGCCGAGAGAGGTCAGTCACCTCCGGTATGGCAGGTGCTGTTCAGAATGCCTTATATGGCTGCGAACTTCTACCAGTCGCTGTTGGACTCGCTGCCCAGTCGATCAGCCAAATCTCCCAGTGCCGCTGGAACATTACAACCAACCCCAAGTGTCACCCCAAGTGTCGGCCTTGCCTCAAGTATCGCCCCAAGTGCTGCACCTGCATTTATGACCCCTGCTTGGCAGACCACAGACACCCAACATTCTGGGGACATCCAGACAGCTGCGATCACTCCTTCAGCAGCTATTGCTGAACCAACCTCATTAACTCCTGCGCCCGCCGCTAAGTCCGCTTCTGGAAATATCAAGGCTACATCTGAACTTGGTTCGGCGTTTGCTGTTGTGAATGATTTTAATACCGGCATCAAGCATGAACAGAACGATGTCATGATGTCAGTCGAGACTTGGGCAGTCCCATCAAAGGATCAATGCCAAGTCTTAGTTGAATTTTCCTCTGCTGTCAGCCCCGAAAATCCTCAACTGAATGGTGCAAACCGAATCAGCAGTCAAGTCTTCAGAGAAATGTCGGAACTAGCTGGCGTTACTCCTCTTGTATCCTTTTCTGACAATGAGGATGACGATGAGGATGAGACGGAGATCATTCCATCGGCGGTACAGGATCTGAATGAGATCGACGATAGTGCTGCGATTGAGGGAATGTTCTCCAAGCTCAATAATCGACCTCAAGGAACATTCCTTCAACAATTGAGTGCAATTGTCACCGAGCATGGGGTTCCTCCAGTCGAGCAACTCACCGCTGAGGATTTACGGCATTCGCCATGGGCAAAGGCGTACATGCTAGCATCTCAGACGGTTGTTGGTAACTTTCTCTCTGATTCCGAAATATTTAAGAAGCTCCCCGATTTCATGTCTTTGTTCTGGGTCACTGACAAGAGTGAGAAGATCTTGGACAAGGCCATTCAGCAGCACGAGCCAGTTCAAGTTGGACAGCCGGAAAATCCGGATGACACCATTGAGCCGATGAAGGTTGAGGAGAAGGTCATCAAGGCCGAACCTGATGTCGAGGTATCACCGATCGCCCACATCAGCCCAGCTTTTTCTCATCTTGCGCAAGAATTCGACAAGCCAGTAAAGGTTGAACAGCAAGGTGTTTCTCGTAGAGCTGTATTCTCAATCGAAGAGCTTCTCGAATATCGCAAGTATGCTTGCGAGGTTCAAGGAGAACTTATTGAGAAGAAATACCTCGGCAAGCATTATCAACCTCCTAACGAATACCTCGCCAAATACCCTAAATCTCAGCCGATCTCGTCTTGTCCGTCTCGTACTGTCCTTACTCCGGAACCTGCGGTTGTCGCTTCCTCAGAAGTTACCCTTCCAACCGTACCGGAGCCTACCACTATGGTCCATTCAGTCATGCTTCCTCCAGCTACTGCTCCTGAAAACTGGAAGACTGTCCAAGTGCAACAGACTGACATGGCAGCATGGGATGCAATCTTGAACAAGAAGACTGCCAAGTCCGGCGGTCAAGGCACTGTTGTTGAGGCAAAGCCAGAAATCAAGCCAGCCAATCCCCCTCGAAGCACGGGACATGTACCTACAAACTCTGATTGTGATCGACTTGCACAAAAGCTGGAGGGATGGCATCTCGATGCTGAACTAAGCGAGCAGCAAGTACGACCTGAGACTGCGAGCAGTGTGGACTTAGATCAAGTAAGACTAATGGCACTAAGCACCATCAATCCTGGTGTTGCCGTACCTCCCCGTCCGTCAAGTGTCGCAAGCAAGGCATCGACTTCAGCATCTCAATCCATGACTGAGAAGCTCACGGCAGCATTGACAGTGCCTTTTGCGGCTTCGCCTCGGATTAAGAATCCTATTCATACTATTCAGATCCGTCTCCAGGCAATTGAAGGCCAATTGAATCCCTCCGGAATCAAGAGCGGCCAGACCGGTTCTGCTTTCGAAGCATCTGTCCAAGCATCTGCACCCAGTCCATCCGTGGCTGATGAAGTCCCCACGGCTCAGAACGGAACTGTCCCAATACAAATTTGGTCAGGACCAGTCGCAGCTGCACAGGAACCTCTACTTGCTGCACCGGATGTCGACTCAAGTCGTTCAGTGTCTCCAGCTGCCGGTCTCGCAGTCAATGTGAGCCCCACTGTGGCCCATGCCGACCACTTCCCTGAAGTCGAGACCCCAACTCCAAGTATTCTCTCTCCTCGAGCACAGCTGAGAAGTGGTCCTGGTCTTTCAGCATCTAGATGGGCTAGTGAAGAGGGTAACGGTCCTGTCGCTCAACCGAGCTATGCTCGTAGCCGGGCAAGTAGCTCTCAACTCTTCGGCTCAGCGAATGCCCCGGCATTCCAACCATCTGGCCATTCAGGAAACATGCACTTCCACCCTCAGCCGCTAACAGACCATCGGGCTCCACTCGGCGTCTCACCTTTGATCCCCACCGAGTCTGGGCCATTTGTTCCCGTGAAGGCCACGGTCATCACAGTAAATCCTGTTACCGGAGAACTCATAGAGACCGAGGGTTTCCTGAAGACTGGCTCTGCCCCAGTTGCACATGCGCCAGTACACCCAATGGGCCCTCCAAAAAACCAGGAGAACATACCCATGGGTCCGCAGACCTTCGTTCCTATTGCGCCCTACAATCATATGCACACATTTCCTGCTCGCCCAGACATGTACGCTCGCCACTTGTCGGAATCGTCTGGCTCTGATGTGAATTTCTGCAGTCCACTCTCACCAAATGGTCGTATGGAGCCGCCAGCAAATTTATCAACTTCTCGACAAGCCCTCTCGCCTGTTCGGGGTGGTCAAAACAATTTGCAAGCAGAACTTCAGTCAAGACTGAATAACAGCCTTGCTACACGTCAAAATACCAGCTCTCCTGCCAGATAGATCCTTTCAGTTTTGTCAATTAACTTCTGTTATTGGCGAAATGCACGAAAGGATATCTGAGGAGGGTTGCTTCGACTTGTTTTTGACTTCTTGGAACTATGCTGCTGTGATATGACGAAAGGGAACTAAGGCGTGACAACGGTTCTGGGAATCTGGTTCATGATAGGTTGATGATGAATGAACAGATGCGCAGGAAAGGTTGTAGAAAAAGGCATGGCGATTTGGCAGGGAATTTGGAGCTTGAGGGCTTTGATATCAACTTCCTATGTTTGTAATTAGTCTGACTTAGGCTAGACTCAACAAACGTGCTCTGCCACAATAACAAGTTCACCGTGAAATACGAGAATCTCGAACTAAAATAGTAGATATGATCGTAGAAACAATTCATCAGAAACTCAGTTGTAGCTATTCTAACCTCGTAACCCTCGTGAGCATCGCTTGGCGGTGGCAACAAGGGGAAATAGGGGCCGAGCGGATCTGCGCAAGCGAGAACCCGTTCCTCTGCAGGCCGCAGCGATTGGCGGTGAAGACCCTTGAAACCTGGAGACAGCTAAGAAACTCGAGCGACGAGGCATCGAACGACGAAAGGTACAATTTTGCAAATTCTTCATCCTCCTACATGCACATATTCTCGAGCTGAAGGCATATCAATCGTTCAAGATGCCTGCCTCGACCTCTATTCTCACCACCACGAGTCCTGCCGACGACCAGACCGGAGCACGACTCCGAGTCTCCCAAAAAGCCACATCTGCTGCCCCTCCATTAGAGGTCAAAGAGCATGATTTCTTCTGGACGTATACCGAGGAACCTCATCGGACACGGAGACAAGCTATCATTAAAGTTCACCCGGAAGTGAGTCCTATCCCCCATCTGCGAGCTCAATTGACAAGAGAACTGCAGGTCACGAAGCTCTGCGGGCCAGAGCCATTAACGAAATACCTCGTCTTCGCCGTCGTCAGTCTACAAATTACATGCGCATATATACTCCAGAACACGCCGTTCTTCTCATGGAAGTTCTTTCTCACGGCATATATCATTGGGGCGACTGCGAACCAGAATTTGTTCCTTGCGATACATGAGATATCGCACAACCTGGCTTTCAGGTCACCGAGCGCGAATCGTATGATTGCTATCTTTGCCAATCTGCCAATTGGGATACCATATAGTGCTTCTTTCAGGGTATGTCTCCCTCTCTCAAATGTGTGAGTAATGGCAAATGCTAATGTTGAAATAGCCATACCATCTCACGCATCACAAATCCCTCGGCGTCGACGGTCTAGACGCTGACCTCCCCACCGCCCTCGAAGCCGTATTCCTCGACTCCATCCTCGGAAAAGCATTCTTCTGCACCTTCCAAATCCTCTTCTACGCTATCCGTCCTATCTTCGTCTACAAAGTTCCCTTCACCGGTATCCATTTCGCCAACATTCTCGTCCAGGTCCTGTTCGACATCGTACTTGTGAAACTCACTTCTATGCACGCCCTATACTACCTCATCCTGTCTTCCTTCCTAGCAGGAAGTCTACATCCCTGCGCCGGTCACTTTATTGCCGAACACTACATCTTCGAGAAAGTCCCAGATGCGGCGAGGGATCCTATGACCAATACTCCGATTCCAGAAACGTTTTCTTATTATGGGGCGCTGAATATCTTGACTTATAATGTGGGATTGCATAACGAGCATCATGATTTTCCGGCTGTGCCTTGGAGCAGATTACCGGCACTACATGAGTTGGCGAAGGAGTTTTATGCTGATTTGCCGAGACATGAGAGTTGGGTGGGGGTTATTTGGCAGTTTGTGTGGGATAAGGAGGTTGGGATGACTTGCAGGGTGAAGAGGAAGGAGGGAGGGAGGAAGGTGGGGAGTTGGAAGACTGACGAGGTTGAGGCTTGAGTTAATGTGATGCTTCAAAATGATGATGATTCCTGCAAAGGAATGTGTAATGATGAGTGAGCTGACATTGTAGGCGTTGAGGTTTGGGGCGTGCTATCATGCATACATAGATGGATAGACTCTGCTCGCTTTTATGAATAATCGAAGACGTTCGTTGATCACTTAGCACTGCCTTGCCTCGCTCCTGGAAGTCATGTAATGTATATTACGGCATTTCTTCATTCCTGGCTATTGTTGCTACTTACTGACCATCCACCATCAGCCAGAGCAATCCCTCCATCCCGATGAAAGGACAACTCTCCTCTCATCGTACCGCTGACCAAATGCACGCACCGCAATTGCAGAAATGAGAAACCGTCCGTTGAGGCAATAGAATACAAGTAGTGTGAAAGATAGGAAATCTTCGTCTTCGTAAGTGTGTGCAGTCCGTTACGGAACAGATGCAATGCAATGCCATCCATCCATACCCACTTCCTCTTAAGTCTATTAGACAATAGAGTCGAAGATGGGCTTTTTACTATGATCTTGACCGCCAGAATGCTCGTCCGATTGCTCAGCCGAGCACGTGTTATATATCTCCACTCCAAATCCAACTCCAGAAACATAGGAGTGAAAGTGGATTAGAAGAAAAGGTAGGCAAGTAAAAAGGAGACCAAGCACAACACAGCCACGATCTGTAGTGGTACACCTTGTGGAGCCTGGTGCACTTGTTGGGCAAGGTTGTTGACGGTCTCGCTGCTTGTCTCTCCCTTAGCCACCTTTCTCATTCTCAGTCCGGCCTCTTGTGAATATGATGCAATGGTTGCTTGAGCTTCTGCCAGCTTGGCCTTCAAGTCATCGTAGGTTGGTGGAACTGCAGCTGCGATGGACGAGGAAGTAGATCGGGCATCGGCAAGGGATCGAGAATCTTCATCCTCCTTCTTAATTGCTGACTGGGGGTTGATCGTTGAGCGGCGAGTCTCTGGGGTATAGGTTTCTTCAGGAGATGGGGATCGTTGTGTGCTATAGGCAGGAGGAGCGGTTTCTGGTGTCTCGTGCTGTTGGTTGTTAGTGGCTTGTCAAACTGAGGAGATCGAATGTTTGGCATACTGATGAGCCATTGACCCCGTTCTTTAAAGGTGTAGCAGCTGCACCAATTTCATTGGAACCCTCTGCTGGCAGATAGACAACTCGAATCTTCTTCTCTTGGACGGATGATTTCTCGGCTTCATCGACATGCTGCCACTAGACCGTATTAGCCATCCCATCCCTAATACCTTGAAGAGCATTGCTTACAATGGCACTGATATTCGTGAACTCCTTATCGGCAGTGACAGCAACGGATTGTACAAGGAACTTGTCTCTGCATTTGGCATCCATGGGAGGTTCTTGTTTCATCGCTTGGAGGAGAACTGCGGGGAAAGTCAACACCGAGACATTCCTCTCTTCTCGAGGCTAGAATCTGCGCATACCAGTAACCTCGACTTCCTTTCCTGGCTCGATTCTTCCTGAGTTGGGACGGACACAGTATCTGCGTATCTAGTCAACCGAGTGATCTATTGTATTTCGATGTAGGGGTACGTACTGCTTTGGCGCTGTAGTCTTGACCTATTTGTACCCAATCTTGTCAGCATGAAGCCCTGAATATTATAAATCTCCTCATGAGCAACGTACCTTGAAGGCGACAGGAGTGCGGTTGGGATTTCTAATCTTGAGAGCTTGCGACACCTCTGAGGTAAATGGCCCTATTCTCCTGTCAGAATACGCCTGCAGACAATAAAACCTTCACATACGGTGGAAGCCCAGCTCCACAGGATCGATCTCGACCGACATGGTGGATGGTAGTGTGGTTTGCGGATTTGTTGTGGTAGACAGTTGGTTCTGATGTTGCTGCGGAACGAATGTCGGATCGATATGCCAGCAAGGCTAGGTTGGGCTTAGAAATCGATCTAACGTTGAGAGGAAGGGACAGAGGAGGAGCAATTCGGATGGAGTATGGGAGACAATTAGAAGATTGCGAGAAGTGCGAATGGTGATTCTGGGACTTGTGACAAGGTCGTGAGATCTCCAAAGTGTTCGAGGGATAAAGTTCTGCCGCTCCGAAGGCCAGCGTCATATTTCATCGCCTGAGACCTCGCGAGCGCAGGAAGGAGCTAGCCTTGTACATGGCCACTTTAACTGCTCTTCTCAACTTATTTAACCACAAACAGGTCTTGAAGCTTTTTTCTTCTTCATATCTTGTCACAAAATCTTGATCTTCCACAACTTCAAGAACACTAACCAAATACTTGAATACAATCTATCAAGATGCCATCCGACTTAGAGCAACTCCTCGAGTTCGGCTTCGAGAAAGAAAGAGCTGAGATCGCAGTCAAGAAGACTGGCGGACGTAAGTCATTGCGCTATTCTATATATTTTTATAGCTAACATAAAATTCCAGTCCAAGCAGCTATCGACTGGCTCGACGCCAACCAAGAAAAGACCATCGAAGAGCTCCGAACCCCCGCACCCACCTCCGACGAGACAGATCCCAGCATCGAACCCGCAGCCCTCAAGGAAGGCGAGGTCGCAAACTCGTTAATATGCGACGACTGCGGCAAGAAGTTCAGGAGCACGGCTCAGGCAGAAGTTCATGCTGAGAGAACGTAGGTCCCCTCTTTTTCGTGGGGTTGGAGGGGTATTCCTGGTGGCTGATAATCATGCAGTTCACATCAGAACTTCAGCCAGAGTACAGAGGAGATTGCGCCTTTGACCGAGGAGGAGAAGAAGCAGAAATTACAGGAGTTGAGGGAGAAGATGCAGGAGAAAAGGGCTAAGCAGGCTCTTCTTGATAAGGAGGAGCAGAAGAAGAACGAGGTATGTTCCTCCCTCTACCCCACACCTTGTATCAAACATCCAGCTAACACTCTCCACCCCCAGAAAATCCGCATGAAATCCACAAAAGAAGTCCAGGACGCCAAGGAAAAGCTTGCCCAACAAGAACAAATCAAAGCCGCTGCAAAGAAGCGACAAGAGAAGCTCGACGACGCCGCTGCCAAAAAACGAATCCAAGAGAAAATTGCCGCAGACAAGGAAGCTCGTCGCCTCAAAGCCGAAACCGACAAGGCAAACCGAGAAGGCCGTTCTTCGATTCCAGCTCCAGATGTTGTCGCTGCTCCAGCTGCGGGCTCGAGTGGTCCAAAGAAGGAGGTTACGGAGGCGAGACTGAGATTGCAGACTAATGGGGGTACGGTTACCAAGACTTTCCCGGTCGAGACTACGTTGTTTGAGGTTGGGATTGCGTTGGAGGGTGAAAATGGAGGGCCGGTTACAAGCTTTACTATGACTTTCCCGAGGAAGACGTTCAGTGGGAGTGTCGACTTTGGGAAGACGCTGAAGGAGGCTGGGTTAGCTCCCAGTGCGGTTCTCATCGTTAAGTAGAGCCTCTACGTAGGTACGTTCTGTGACGCGGGGTAGACGACAGATATTTCCTTTGAAATTGTCAAGGCATGGGCGGGGTCAGCGGTCTGGTTGCATGGGCGGTGTTGTGGAGCGATGATTTTGATTGTGACCTTAAACATGGTCTGGTATAGTTTGGGCGAGATATTCGTCTGCAGATACCAGATAAAGAACATATTTAGAAAGCTAATGCTGTCTTCATTCTGTGCCTAACAAGTGAATGTCCCAATTTTGTCTGTGCAAGCTGCTCTAGCAAGTCCAAAGTTGTACAAAGTATAAGTAACCCTCCAAAATCTCCAACTCCAGCACGCCATGCACCAGCTAGCAATTTAGGAGTAATCCTCCTAGCC